>JAOTBA010025935.1:0-18879 GCA_025629845.1 Erythroxylum squamatum
TAGAAAATGGAAAAAGGAAGAAAAAGGAACTCCAATTTTGTCTTGAATCTTGATCTCTCAATCTCCAAATTATTCCTTGCTGATTCTTGTTGTTTTCTTCTCCTTCCCGATCCCCTTTTTCTCCGGCCAATCCTCCTTTCTCCCTTCATCGGTCTTTTTTTCCTTTTAAAATTTTCGAAACTGTCAAAAGTAACCGCAATACACGGCCCGTGTGATTTCACACGGTCTGGCCGTGTAACCTTTGGGTGAGTTGTGCGCATCTGGCTTCAAATCACACGGGCCGTGTGATTTTACACGATCTAGCCGTGTAAAATCCCAAACCTGCAGAATCCAAGAAACACACGGGAGCAGTACCAAATTCGCAAAAACTAAAGAAATTCCATATCAATTAATATAAAAACAATGACAAAATAGATTTAGAATATAACAAAAACAACAACTTATCAATTGTCATCCTTGGTTCTCTCCATGACCCAAATCCTGCTGAAATTCCTCGACCATTATCGTGATTTCTTCTTCTTCGTTACGCCCAACTTTCTTAATGATTCATTCTAGTCGAGTGATGTCTAAATCTAATTTTTTAGCTGCACAACTCGAACTTCTCATGACTCTTGTTCATGCAAAAGCACAATTTCAAAGATAAAAAAGAAAGAATGAAAAAAAATTAAAAAATAAACTAAACGCCTTAAACTATAGAACTAAACCAATTACCTCCCCGGTAACGGTGCCAAAAACTTGATCGCGCTTTTCCAATATTTGTCATTTTAATATTTTAAACTCGATATTCCACAAGTTTAAGGGTCGTTTGCATAGTATCGAAGGTGTTGATCCCATAAGGAGGGATAATCTAATCTTAAACTCTAAGGCCGAAACCAATTGCAGAAGTTCAACTGTAACTAAGTTAAAACAATAACGCAATTCAATCAATCAACTAATTCAACTCAAGAATAAATCACAAAATATTAACAAATCAGCAAATTGCAATACACGCACCAAGAATCAACCTAAGGAACTACCAATTGAGAGAAAGGGGAAAATTTTACCTATCTTCAACACTAACCTAATTAATTATGAAATGTAGGATTATTGGTCCTGGACTATCCTAGGGTTGGTTACTCTCTCTTGAGATATAATTAAAAGTCCTAAATTATAAACCCTATTCAGATGATGGAAAATTGCAATTTCTTAATTCACAATTTGTCCAAACCCTAATTAGATATGAAGTTTTCCAATAGACTACCGGAACCTATGTAAGATATCTCATCACACAATTACCAATTTGATTGATTTCTCGTTCTTATTAAATTACCTAACTCTTGTTAGCCTAATTTAATTATTTTTCATCGATTCACCCTCTCAGTCTATTAATGATTTATGAAAATGTAGAAATTAATCACAGTGATTCCAATTCACATAAACAATAAGATTTTTATTGAATCAAAGATAAAAATAACCCGAAGGTGAGTTTAGACAATCGTCAACATTTATAAATCCTATATCAACAGCTATTCAAATTCTATAAATAGATAAAAATGGAAATACACTGGAAAATAGATCCGAATGGATGATGGAGGCAGCAACGATAGGAAACCTCCTGTTCTGGGAAGTACTTCGTGTAGGCTTCTTCTCCACGTCTCTCTTCCTTCGTCTCTTTCTAAATCTCTCGATGAACTCTCGGTTTGATGATGGTGGTTGATGCAAGAAGCTCCTTATCTCTTTTGTCTCATTCTTTATATACTTAATGTGTTCTGGGCAGCCTTAGGGTTTTTTAGGGATTGAAAGATTTGAAAAATCCCTCAAAACTCGACTTTTCTGTGTGTCTGCACATCTGCCTGATGCAGGCCACGATTGTGGGCCATTTGTAAGCTTTTTGTCACGATTGTGGTAGGCAGGGCACGATCGTGGGCCAAATCTTATGCTTCTATCACGATCGTGGTGATTTGGCCACGATTATGGGCTGTCTCCCTTGCTTTTGTCACAATTATGGCAGATGGGCCATAATCGTGGGTTGTTATTTCGGTCTAAGTCTCTCCAAAACTTCTTCGTTCTTCACTGTTGACCCTGAAATACTAACAAACATATCAAGGTACCTCAAAGACATAATAATTAAGCTCAAATGCTTGTATTAACCCATAAAAACACTTAAATACAAATAATTCACAAACTAACACAATTCTACCGAAAACACATACTAAACAATCGAATAAATAGATAAAAACATATCAAACTATGCCCTAAAACACGATGCATTCCACACTTATCACTCTTAACAAAAGGAAAATTAGGATCTCTTAGCTTATGGTTTCTAAAAAGAGGGAACAACTTTATAATGTATATTAAACCTCTACAGCTCACCGACTTATAAGGCTTTAATTGAGGAGGGTAAGGCAACATTATTAAACTATTTAATAAGAGTTAATTATAACCACTCTATTTGGAAATAGAGGGCTCATGTCTTATAGATCAAGGATGGTGAAAAGAACACCCCTTTTTCACAGGTTTGTAATTCTAACAAGTTATTTCTATCAAGATTGATATGGGAACAAAGATTAACATTCAATAGGGTTTGCTTATAGTGTCTAATCAATAAAGAACCTAAAATATAATTAAATCTATAAGAGGATTAAAGAAAGGAGATCCTATATCTCATTACCTCTTTATTTTGGGGATGGAAGTGCTAACTAGACTAATTAAGTTAACCTTTAGTTGGGAAAAGAATTTCAAGTGTAGAAAACTAAGGATTGTTAGCTTGTACTTTATAAATGATACTCTACTTTTTCCCAAGGCTGAATTGGATTCGTTTAGTGTTATACTAAAAAACTTGAAGTCATGCGCTCAACTCTCTGGTCTTTTCATTAACAGGAAAAGTTTAAGTTGATTTTTTCCTTGTCCCTTTTTAATCTCAGCCTATCTATCCACACCCTAAACTATCATATCTTATGAATCAACTCAGCATAAAATTAAACTATATTTCATACTTCCATTAACTAATATCAAGAGCAATCAAATTGATAATCTTTCTAAAATCAAAAGCACAAAATTCCACACCATGGGATTCACTCAATTTTCTCAAAGTGTTTAGGTTATAAAATATAATAAACTCTTAAATCAATACATAGAAGGAGTCTTAACCATAAACTTGCAATAAAATCACATCTCCACCACTAATAAGTAAAATAGAAGTAAAAGTCAAATAGTCTTTTAAACAGGGTGTAATGAGGCTCTGGTAAAGATATGAAAAGGATAATTAAAGAGGTAACAAAGTGAAGGAATTTTTTTGGGTAAATCAGTAAATTTTTATACAAATAAGAAAGTGTTATTTACACAAATAGAGATTTTCTAAACAAAAATCTCTTACCTACCAAAAGGAATAAGGTAGTACAACTTCATAAAGATCCTAGAACAAATCGTGTAACAAACACTACCAACAACACTCCTCCACAAACTTCCTACCAAGAAGCCTTAGAAAGCTAGCTCTTTTACCCAGTAACAAAATTTTACCAATAAACATGCCAGCAACACAAATTGTCCAACAATCATATTCTAAACCCAAAATAACCAAATCCGCAATCAGCATAACTAAAAATGAAGATTGTAAGAAAGTTCTTCTATTTTCCTTGTCCACTGTCATGGTTGCCTTCTTCTTGCATACCTTTCTTGATAGAGCATCCGTAGGAAATGGTTCTCCTACTGTTGAAGCTTATGATCACGTTTATTGAAGACATTAGATCTGCTATAAGGGAAAAACTGTAAACCTGCAACTCTATGCTACTGATACCATTTCCTGCCAAAACTTCATGATTTCCTGAATTGAGGTAGGAGTGATTGCTGCCTCTAGCCACAAGAGAGGTTACATCTCCAGTTACCTTACCTGAATTAGAAAAACTCCAGAAAAGTTATTAGTGAATAATTTCTACCCCTATTTACCTTTCCTCAGTGTTTGAGCTGAGATGTTCCATAACTTGGAAGATTACTCTAGAGTATAGGCTCTCCACATCCATGGCTACATCCTTGAATGTTCTTGTATTTCTTTCAGTCTAAATGTTATAAACAGTAGTGGAAAGCAAGATAGGGAAAAGGTTAATGTTCGATGTTCTTTGGTTAAACCAATTGAGAATGGAATGAAGGCTTGTCTTATTAGGAATGATTATTTGGAAGTGGTTTAGGCAAAGTTCCCATACTGATTTGGAGAAGGTGAAGGAAATTTATACAAACTAAACTACACAAAACTTGGTTCTTCGTAGCATAGATCCTTTAAGCAAAGATTTCAACTAGCATAATAATAATTCTTCTCGCTCTCCAACAAAAATCATAATTCTTTTTTCTTTCTTCTTTTTTTAATTGATATGCTCGTAACAAATAAATTTCAAGCTTGAACTTTAAGCCATTTTGGAAAGAATATACAATTGTAACAATAATGCACTTAAGAAGAAACAACTTTAATTGATTAGTATGCACAACAATCGCAAGCAAAACAGACCTTGTATTTTAAATTCCTCAATATAATCCAAGTTTTATGTAATAAAGTAAATGCAAATCCTTTAGTGTTCAAAAATAAATGAAAATTTTCAAATAATAACAAGGTAATTGGATTATAATATGGTTATTACTTATTACCAATCAAAGAAATGGTTAAATCTCAAAATTGGTTTCTCTTGAGGAATAAAACATGGTAGATAATAATTAAAGAAAAATAGGCTAAAACAACTCGTTAAATCTATTTGCCTTTATCATGTTAATACCTCTAGTTTGACAATGTGATCTCAACATGAATAATAAAAGCAAGTTCTAGAATCATACAACAATGCATGATAAACACTTAACAAAGAATAATGGATCATAATATAATGAGGTATTACTCTTAGGCTCAAAAGCTTACGTTTAGGCTTAATGCATGTAAACAATATACAATTTATTCAAATTAATAATATCAATGACTACTAGAAATATGGCTTATAATAACAAGTTTATTCCAACTTTTATGCTTTTGTATACTAACTCAACTCAGTAGTCAACAACCTAAAATGTTTTAGACTAATTACAACAAACTTGGAATTCCAGTTAATAAGAATGAATAATAAGGACTATAATAAGCTTAATAATTGACCCAAAATTTAAAAATTTACTAAAACTTTTGATTATCCTTATAATAATAGTATTAAAAGGTCAATTTACCCCTTTCCTATACTTCAAGATCTACATTGTCCCGAATGTACACAATAAAAGAAAAGAAAAACATGAGATCAAAGAAAACAAAGTGATAAAGGAACATTGAGTTAATTGGCACTTCTTTAAACAATAGTATATCAATTCTGAACTTAGTACAATTTTCATCCCAAGTATCCTAGTCCACCTATATATTTGTCAGTTCATCGGTGTATTGGGAATGTCCATGGATTAGGTATCCTTGGTGCTGCATTTGTAGTAGCTCGAGCATTTGATTGATATGAAGTCAATAATGACATAGTAACTTTAGTCAGTAGAAGTGGACTTCTAATAATAATGATGCCTATCGCTTCCTCCTCTAATTTTCCTCCAAAACGTTGATTTTATATAAAAATCTAGGCTTTTGGGTTGTGCATGGTCTCTTGGACGACCATGCATTGGACTGTACATAATCAAAATTTGTCGAGTACTCCTTTCAAATTGCCAATTCTCTATTTTACGTCATGTTTTTGTCGAATTCTTCTCCTTTAAGTTTGTGAACGCAATTATACTCTGTACACGCACTTCAAACCAATTAAGTACCAAATATATACCAAAAGTATAAAATATAAAACAAGAATACATTAAATATGAGGTAAAAATATAGTTAATTAACCATCTATCAACCCACACTTAAGTTTTTGCTTATCCTTAAGCAAACTATAATCAAAATTATAAATTTACAACATCAATCCATCGTCAATTTCAACCTGTCCATTTATACTATACATCATCATATTCTATAGAATAGAATTAATATACAAGCAGAATCAAGTTATCCTAAAATTAACTTCCTAAGTTATATTAATAGTAATCACATGAACAATTGTGTTGAAATCAAACGCATACCTCTTTACACCCTCAGCAAGATTTCACTCAATGCACTCAAGTGTTTAGGGTGAAAATTTTCAAGACTCTCAATCCATGCATACCAGAATTCTTACCATAGGCTTGTAGTAAAATCACATCTCCACCACTTATATACAAAATATAAACAAAAATCAAAAGGTCTTTATACAAGTTGTAATGGGGCTTATGTAGGGTATGATCGTGAAGGAAATTTACTATAGGAAATATTATAAGACTTGTTTACAAAACACACATAGGTCCTTTCAATGCAACTCTATTGGTACTACTTACTTTTACTTCTTTTCTTTTATATGCTCTTCTTTTTTAATCACAATAAAATATTTCGGGCATTCAGTACCATAATTAAACTGATATTGGACTTTTCACCAATTTCAAGTCTCAACGAACAAATAAAGTAAATAACCTTCGAGGTTTAAAATGATAAACAGGTACTTAAAGAAAGATAGGAATAAGGTTAATATGTGGGTAAAATCAATGAAAAAGGCTAAGGCTCAACTGGGTTATTCCTAAAAGTCAATTTAAAGGTATAGTAATTTCAAAGAAATAGGCTAAGTAAGTTGGAAAATCTAAATGCCTTTATCATGTTAATGCTTCTAATTTTCACAAATATGATCTCAACATGCATAATAAAGCAAGTTATAGAATTATCCTACTATGCACGATATCACATATGAAAGAATAACAAGAGCTTTGAAAATTTGCTCTTAGGCTCAAAAGCTCACAAAAAATGTGTATATGTGTGTAAATAATATGCACTTTCATTCAACTTAAAAATTTCAATAATTACAAAAAATATGACTTAGAAAACTAATTTTATTCTAACCATCATCCTTTTGCGCACCAATTCAAATTAATATTCAACAACAACATATAGTAATCATGGATAGATATCAACTAATTCAATATATCAATTGATGAAATTTATAATTAGGATTATAATAAACTTGAACAATTCGGTTTAAAAATTTAGTCAACGCATCCCAACACTTAAAATTGGCCATTATCCTCAATGAACATAATACATCCGATTCCCCTACAAGTCGGTATATGTATCCTATGGGTCCCCTATGTTAGCAAACTATGTGCATATTATGCATTATAGCCAAATTGAGTGCCTCCATGTTGTTATCTCTAGCATCGGTATTAGCTAATCAAAA
Organism: Erythroxylum squamatum; assembly: GCA_025629845.1. Taxonomy (NCBI): domain Eukaryota; kingdom Viridiplantae; phylum Streptophyta; class Magnoliopsida; order Malpighiales; family Erythroxylaceae; genus Erythroxylum; species Erythroxylum squamatum. The sequence continues at coordinate 7,233 of JAOTBA010025935.1, forward strand.
ATTCCCATCCGACGTGCTAGCCTTGTCATATACGGTCCAACATGAATTGTACCGACCTTTTTGTCTTCACTTTGGCGCTAGATGAACTGTATAAGAGCAAGTCCCAAATGTATAGGCACTTGCTCATTCATGCTCTAGAGGTAGAAGACATCTATATTACCGACTACTCCAAGCTATCCTCAACCATTCAACATATGACTCCGATTACCATGTATATACCTAAGTGTTGGACTGCGTAATGTCGAAGCCTTTGACATGCGCGAGTTGTAATCATCCTTTATGTCAAGCCTGCTCCAAAAGTGTTGTGTAGGCCACCCACATGGCAATTCTATGCATAATTCTCGGTAGTGCGGTGTCTCCACATAATCTCAATCATATAATCCCATAGTGATGGAGAACTGCGTGATACTCATCTGATGTCTCTCTCCCATTAGCCGGAACTGAACCATATTGGGACGATCCCCTTCATAATATCCCTTCTCCACAAAAAATATGGAGAGGACTTACATAGTCAACTCTTTATAAGATGGTTCCATGATTTGGAAAAATTGGGACCATGCTCCTACCTCCACTATCTCCCTCACATGTTGGGCTAACCTAAAATGCTCCAAGGCCTCCTAGTTAATATAACGGTTGACTCCAAATTTCTTATCCTTCAATCTTTGATATTGCTCTTCTTAAGACTTGGTGTTGAATACAAGCATATGTGGCCTCTTTAGGTGTTGAGCTGGTGTAGAAGACTCACCTCAATGCCTCTTTCTCTCGTCGTGTGCATGGAATTTTTTCCTAAAACATTAAATCCAAGTATGAGGAACTAACTTATCGATCTCTAAGGCATACTTTTCCCCACATTTAATTTCGATTATGCTCAAAATGTACTAATTGTGAAAACTAACTAGTTACAAAATATTAAACAATGAAAAGATTTCAAAATTACAGCAAATAAAGACATAAATAATTAAAGAAAATTGCTTAAAAATCACTTAATGACTATTTAATTCCAAAATTAAAATTAGACATTGTGTAATTGACAAATTAAAAGACTTAATTTTTAACAGACAAATTTAACCCTAATATTGGAATTAAATTCTTGAAAGATAAAATTGTACAAAATTGATGCCATTAAATACAACACCCATGAAATTAAACACAAGCTCATACTTAATCAATGTCGAAACTAACAAACTAACAAACCTAATTAGACATAAAAATTTCGCAATTTAAAATACAAGAAATGGAAAAATTATAAGTTTTGCAATCAGATTCAAATTTAAATCCAATTCACATGCAATGACTCAAATCTGATAATAAAAATGATTGGGTGAAGATTAAATTCGACTATTAAACACTAAGAAAGCATGTAAAAGCACAAATTCCCTAGAACTCCCAAAATCATAAAATTAGCATTTTTGGTTGAAAAACCTGCAAATGACAGGAAACACACCATAAATCATGCATAAACAATGAAAGTAACATTGAAACTTGCGTGGGTGTTGATAAAATTGGATGAAAAATGCAAAAAATGGGATTGATATAGTGAGGGGCGACGTCGGCTTTGAGAGGGAAAGAGGAGAGGTGAAGAATTTTGAAAAATTAGGGCATTTTAAGACATTGTGAAAGTGCACGGTCTTGTGCACAATCGCGCATTAGGCCATACACTTCTTAAATTTACTGTAAATCGCGCTTTTGTACGATGAAATGCACAAAATAATTTTAATGTCCTCTTTGAGTTGTGCAACTTCAAATTTTAACTTATAACATAATGATCCTTGCATGTCATTGTTAAAACACCTATTGAATTACCCCTAAGTCACAATTATGCACAATTTCTCCGAGATGCTTAACTTGTATTGAAAAACACTTTACAACAAAATTAAAAACCTAATTTAAAAAAAGCTAAAACAAAGTAAATAAAATCACAAGTTGCCTCCCATGCAAAGCTTCTTTTACCTTCACTAGCTCGATGTACTTTTTCTACTCAAGGTGGTTTAACTGAATCATATGGTTATAGCTTAACTATAGTTTTCATCACCTGTAAATAAACTACCTTTTTGCGCTTCCTCCTACCTTTCTTCCTTAGTTTATTCCTCTAAGTTTGTGGCTTCACTAGTGGATCCTTGCGAATAGAATCCTGCAAAACTTCTTTATAAGATTCCTTAATCTTGATATCGTCTACCAATTCAAAGGGATTTTTCCTACCATCGGAGACTTTAAATGTAACCCTCTCGTCCCCTATTCTCAGAGTTAACTCGCCTCCATCAACATCTATATAAGACTTGGTGATAGCTAAGAATGGTAGTCCAAGGACAGTAGGTATCTCTAAATCTTCATTAATGTCTAAGATGGTAAAATCAGTAGGAAAGGCGAATTTTTCAACTTTAACCGGCACATCCTTGATTATGCCCATAGGATGGTAAAGTGATCTATCAGCTATTTGCACACACATCTTAGTTGGGGTTAATTTACCTAATTTCATCTTTTTGCATAAAGTGTAAGGCATCATATTTATACTGACTCCAAAGTCTGTAAAAGTCTTATCCACTTTGACACTACCGATACTACAAGGAATATAAAAATTCCCTGGATTAGTTTGTTTCCTTAGTAGTGTTGCCACTTCGTTGGAGCTCGCTTTGCCTGACACTTCATTCTTTAACTTCTTTCATTCCTCTCTGTTTACTAACCTCTCTTTCACAGATTCAGTAAGGGTAAGCCACTTTTTCAGTTGTTTTATTACGTCTAAGATCTCATTCAACTCTGCTTCTTCTGATTTTCTTTGCCCCTATGGAATAGGTTGATAATCCTTGACTCTCTTCAGATTGTATTTATTCTGCATGACACGTTCAATAACGCTTTTCTAATCTGTAACCCTTTCTTTTTCTTTTGGAAGCTCTCTTTGAAATGTCCCTCCATTTATGAAACCACCTTTTGTGTTTTCTTTACTCTCAAATTCATGTGGATCAGCTTTCATTTTAGCAAGGACTTCCATTAGTTTATCTTTACGTCTTGCTTCCCTTTCTTCTTTCGCTTCTTCTTCTGCTTGTTTAAGCTTCTTTCAGTGGCCTGTGTGATTACCACTATCCTCTCATTTGGATTTGCTTTAGCCGTGCTTGGCAAACTCGCTTTAGGTCTCTCTGCCATTGATTTGACCAGTTGGTCAAATTTTATTTCTAAGTTCCGTATAGATGCTACTATTTTCTGATGCTTAGCCTTTGAATCTTAAATAAATTCTAGTATTAGCTCATCCATCCCCAATTTCCTCGGTTGTGATGTTTGTGCTTGACATCTAGGTGGAGGGTTGTTCCTTTATTGTCCCTGATTTCCCTATAAGAAGTTGGAGTGGTTCCTCCATCCAGGATTGTATGTATTGTAGTAAGGATTATTTTAGGGTCTTGAAGCATTCCCTAAATAATCTACATGTTTGGGTTAATCTAATCGACACTCTTGTCCTTAGTTATATAACCCACACAATTCATACTGCATCACTCTTTCCTATGGAGCCATAGTGATTCTGTCTATCTTCTTACTCAAGGCTTCCACTTGAGTCACCAGTTAAGTCACAGCTCTACTTTGTAAACTCTAGATGGCCTATTAGTGGTTCATGCTCTAGTTGAGAACCATTGATAGTTATTCATGGCCATGTCCTAGGTCAACTCTTGGGTCACTTCAGGTGTCTTGTTATTTAACGTCCCTCTAGTTGTTGCATCAATTGACTGCCTAGTACTCTAACTTATCTCGTTATAGAAAGTTTGGGTTTGCATCTATAGAGGTAGTCCATGATGTGGGCATTGTCGAAGCATTTCCTTAATCTTTTCCATATATCATACAATGATTAACCTTCATTTTGGGAGTATGAAGAGTTATCTTTCCTCAACTTCGCAGTCTTTGTAGAAGGAAAATAATTCAGTAAAAAAATTTCAGCCATTTAATCCCAGGTGTTTAGTGACAAACGTGACATAGAATTAAGTCACTGCTTTGCTTTTCCTCTCAAAGAGAAAGGAAATAGACGCAGTTTGATGGCATTGTCAGTTGCTCCATTATTTTAAAAGTATCGTAGATCTCTGAGAAGTTAGAGATATGCACGTTAGGATCCTCATCCCAGAGTCCATCAAATTGGACTGACTGTTGCACCATCTAGATGATGCTCAACTTGATCTTGAAGTTGTTTGCCTACACAATCGGCCTCATAATGTTGGGTTCCGCTCTAGTTAAGTCTAGCATAGTATAGTTGAACATCGTTTGTGGATGGTCTATGATATTGCAGGATCCCTTGGTGTCTGCGTGACCTTCTAAATCCTCTATTCAATGATCTAGTTCAAACTCCCTAAGGTTAGTCCTACGCTCAGTTCTTTCAATCTTAGGATCTACGTCTAATAAGTTCTTAATGTTACTCCGAGTCATAAACTGACCTGGAGTCTAGCCTAAACTAAGGAAATAACCTAACTAATGAAAACAAATTAAGTAAAAAAAATAAATCAAGCAAAAGAAATAAACAAAAGAAATGACTAGATTAATAAAACTAAAATGTTCCTAATGCCACCATCCCCAGCAACAACGCCAAAAACTTGATTGACCTAATTTGTGAGTAGTCAATATTTAACACCGCAAGTGCATGGTGTAGTTGTAACTAGTACTGGCAAATACAGGTCGATCCTGTGAGGATGGTAAGTATTAGTAATTATTGTTATTCTATTATGTAGCCTAAGAAATGATTGTGGTTTTTAATTAAGGAAACTAAAGTTAAGCAAATAAAAAAGCAGTGTAATTTAAGCAAAGAATTGTGAGATCACTAAGTTAGTTACTAATATCAATTAATTAGTATCTAGGCATCTAATCCCCTTAAACCTTTAACTGATTGATTATTTGTTATGCAGTTATGTTGTTGATTAATTGGACCATGAAAATTCCTAAGGTATGCTAGTAGTTGACCTTGAACTTATTAACAACTAATCCTAAAGTTTCTAACCGAATTAGTAAGGTTAAATCTTATAGGATTGCTTTACCGTATTATGAATTTCTCTAATAGGTTTAACTCTATTCTAGAAGATTTATGTCACCTGTCTCTAGGATTGCAATAAACTCTTTCTAATTATCGTATGTCTATTCAAACCTAGGATTTCTCAATCGCTAAGAATGAAATCAGATTTAAGTATAATAAATCAAATTAAAAGACAATAATAAAACTAATAATTGGATCACAATAATCAACCAACTTAATTGCATTCAAAAAATAATCAAAACGTATTTTGGTATCAACTAAGGTTCATCTAGCCTAAATACTAACAAAAAATTTAGCCATATAGCGACGAACACGAAATCATATCCATATATACAAAAAGTAGATAGAAAACAATATAATCATAATTCTAAAATTTCCTATTTGTTATTTATTGTTATTTTAACAATGTAGAGGTCCGATCTTGCATTCTGATGGATCTTTCAATAAAAACTCCATGTCTTCCCCTCCTTAAGCCTAAATTACCTCTAGAATCACGTCTAGACTTCTAAGAATGATGCTTGCTGCTCCCTACTTTGATTTGCCTCCGAAATGTTGATTTTATTTGAAAATCTAGGTTTTAGGTTATGTACAGTCTCTTACACAATCGTGCATTAGACCGTGCATAATCAGAATTCGCCGAGCATCGTGAAAATGCACAGCTGTGCGAAAGTTCATGACTGTGCACTCTTTTCAAATTGCTAATTCTATGTTTTATGCCACATTTTCGTCTGAATTCTTCTTCTTTAAATCCGTGAAGGCAATTATACTCTATAAACACACATGAAATGAATTAAGTACCAAATATATACCAAAAGTGTAAAATATCAAACAATGATACATTAAATATGGGCTAAAAATATAGTCAATTAACCATCTATCACTTGTTATATCCCACGAATCGTTTCTAAAACTGATCCATCTCAACCACCATAGTCGTATAAGTGCTCGACCTCTAACGACATCTATAAAATGGGTTGCCATAACTCTATAACTCTTATAAGGGGAGTTAAGCAAGAAGTGCTAGCTCTATAGAGCTTAAGCTTATTTATAATAGGTTTTGGACATTTTAGTAATTTAATTTAAATTAAATTCTAGTTTCAATTAAACTTTAATTAAAATTACAAATAATTTTAATTAAATACCATTTATGCCCAAACAAGATCCAATATCTCATATTGATCCTTATTTATTAAATATCTCATATTTAATTTAAAAGTTTATCAAGCTTTTCAATTATGTCTAACTTGATTAAAATATCTTTGCGCTCTTCAACCCATTCTTTATGTAAGACCGATTAGGTTCTCAAATATGTTAGCATTGATTATAATTTATAATTATAATTTAAAATTATAATTAGATAAATTAAAACTCCTTTTTATTTATCTTTAATTCTCTAATTAAACAATTTATAATTATAGATTAAAATTGATATCTAGTAACAACATCATGGCCACCCAATATTTAGAATGTCAAAGTGGTTTTGACTAACCATTTCGTGCAATATTTTTTTCTTATAATTCAATCCTTTCATCATACAATGTTCTGATTAGACATAAAGCATGAAATTAATGTTAACTTTATTTTGAGTCCAATCATATTAGTTCTCCATCATTAGGTATTGATTCAATTAATGACATTTGTAAAATATTAACAAAGTGTCATTCCACCTCAGCCAAGGATTTCCCGAATTAATACTATTAGAGAAAAATGAAACATTCTCCCTAATTACTTTAGGGTGATGAATGATATCTTGATCACACAACTACCTCCATATAGTTCATGTTACATCCAATGACTACTGACTGAATGACCCATGATTAAAAAGGTAAGTAGTATCAAAACATAGCAATCCCTATATAAGATAACTATAGAGACCTTAAGTCAAAGGATCACTTATACAATCATTATAATGAGAATTCCATAGACATCCAAGTAATGTTCCAAATGGATTTCTCATATTGTGTTTGTTCGATGAACTTGTTCTCTAATAAATACTCACAAGTTTGTTTAAGTATCTCCATACTTTAGTCTATGAGATTGACTACTTCCTTCATAAGAGAAATCATAATATGTGCTAGTCTTTTTTATGTTTTATCAATGTTCAATCTTAAGAGAAAAATTACTAGGAACTATTTAGGGATAATAGATAAATACAATATGAATCTCAAAATTATATTCTCATTATAATTTCATTTGCAATATATAATTATCCTATAAAATTTATCAAATATATCAAAACATGTACAAAATAAAAAATGCCTTTAAATTATTTTATTACTAAACTACAACCAATCGATTGGTTGTAGGCCATAAACTAACAATCTCCCTCTTACACTAAGCCAATCGTTTGAGTATTTCATACCATATCACCATATGATGATCATACTATTGTTGGATGTCTTGTCATAAGATTTGAACCTTTCAAATTTCTTCTTACTCCCACTACTTATCTTAAGAACCATTCTTATATGGGCATAAATTAAAACAAACAATTTGTTTAATAGGTCTATAAGATTATATCCAACCTTATGGATTTCTCATAACTTTTTTTTTACCCAATTTAGTTCTAAACTTAATAGATAATATATGCTTCAACCAAACATCACATCCTTGAATTGTTAACTTTGACTCTTTCAAAGACTTAACATTCCATATCTAATATGAAATCTTGCTAATTGATTCAATTGGACCTATTGAAGGTGATTCATTGTACTAGATGTAGCTATAGAAGAAATAATATTGCATCATACAATATCTCATATTGTATTTTCCTCTTTACATAAATTCATACTTTTATGGACCTTTTGTTATAAGGATACTTACTAGATAATCTCATTCCCTATAGATAACCAAAAATTTAAAACTCACCACAACGATCTCATCGAAGTGCTTCAGCATTCTCAATACTTAATTTCTACTTAGATTTAAACAAGTTAAACTTCTCAAAATTTTAAATCAACATTTCATTTAATACATATTAGTATATCACATAAAGCCATTAGTAATATAATGAAATATAATTATTATCCTTTTATGAATTATTATTCCATCCAATACATCACATGTATAAATTTAATAATTCAATACCATCATCATCCTTTCACCAAAGGTTGATTTGGTTATCCTTCAACTTGACAAGTTTTATACTATTCATAATAAAAAAGATACATATATCCATATATGTAACTTTATGATTCTCATCGTGTTAATTTAACTAACATGGGATAAAAGGATAGTCTCAGTTATCAAATTTTATTCCCATCACTTATGTTAAGCATAAGTCTCCTTTGATGCAACACATACAAACTATTTGTATAAAATGGGATTAACTACTTTTACTAAACAATCTATTTCTTATCATTATTAAACATTATAATAATTTTGAATCTAAATTCAGTATCAAATACTCATAAGCATGAACTAGAAATATATATGATCTCTATCTATCTGCTATAGGCAAGAAAAGTTATGCAATTATTTTTCTTCTTATGACAACTATTATCATACTATATCAAATGCCTTTGATTGATGTCCATGTTTATGCTTTTTGTAGGCTAAATTAAGTGGAACAATTCTAATAAGGTATTATACCTTTAAGCTCTGCCCTATGCAACCTTTTACATCTTGCTCTTATGGTGTTGATGTACATCTTATTATCTTCAAAGTTTATGAGACATTGGTCAACTTAAAATTTCAATACATTTTGTCATCTATATGATTTTAATACATCTCTAAAACTTTATCCCTGAATCCTTAACAGGGATTATAGCAAAATGGGCATTCAATTTTCTTTTCTAACTTTGAGAACTCTTCTCAAACATAAGTTAGGTCCAGGAGATTGAGTTTACTAACTTGGTATCAACTATACTAAGCAAGGTAAATTCCACTTGAAACAAAATATAAATGTAAAAAAAGCAAGTAATTAATTATATGCCATAACTACCAAATGAGATTTATACTTCAATAATGTATTTGGTTACTCCAATTATTTTATTCACCACTATTTGGAAAGATTACTCTAATCTTTCTAGTAGGCTAGGATCCTATTCAAATATAGCTGCTCTTAAGTTTGCTTAACAAACTAACTAAACTTAAATTAGGTAGGTAACAACTTTATCTGTGACTCCTAGATCTGTTAGGTGACAACTTTTGCCAAAACATCTCATATATGTTATTCCTAACCCTGCTTCTAAATTTATGTGATCATAAGTTTACTCATCCAATTCACACAAATTTAGTTAAGTAGAACCCACTGTCATGAGACTAAACATGCTCGGATTAAAGTGACCTTTAGTTTACTTAACAAGCCTAACAATAAATTGAACTCTGGTATATTCTTATAATAATGGAATAAAACAATCACATTCTCAACGTGTGCTTAATATTTTAATGAGAGATTTATGTTGTTGGTCTCAACAAACATAAAATTGCTTGTAAAATATCATACATATAAAACATACAATTTAACATGCACCCAATATATATATATATATATATATATATATATATATATATATCAAGCATATAAATAAAGTATGCAACTTATGCACTCATAATCAAATCATATTCATAAAACATCAAGCTTTGTTTGATTCTAGTTATTGATCTTCATAATCCAAAATAATATTTCCAACTCTTTGGAAAAACTATATTAGATTGAACTCATTGATTCCTAAATAACCTAATTTCCTATTCAAATAAAATTTTATTTTGATCTGAAATTAATTTTCAAATCTGATTGGAAACTATTTCCCATTATCTTCACTCATTTGATAAAATTCAATTAAAAAGAATTTTCAATAAAGTATACTTCTTACTTATTATAATTTAGAAAAACTCATTTTTCAAAATTATATAAGTAACACATTCTAATCTAATTATAAATTAATTCTAATCTAATTAGAAATTACTATTTCTAATCTCATTAGAAATTACTTTTCCTTAATTATAAAACTATTTTCTAATATTAAGAGGAAATTACTTTCAAAATTAAATAAAATGCTTTTAAATTAATTAAGAAAGTCAATTATCTTATTTATTTAGAAATTGATTCTTAATTAATTAGAAAATCTTTCTTTAATAAATTAGAAAAATATTTTCAAAATTATTAAGAAAGCTCAATTTTCTTAATTAATAAATATTTTTTTCCAAAATTTAATCAAGAAAATATCTTTTCTAATAAATCAAGAACTTATTATTTATAAATAAAGAAATAACAGAATAATAATTTTCTAAACATATAAAATCATAAATTTAATTTTATCTCAGTCAAATTGAAATAAATAAATTTAATCATGAAACAACTTTCTTAATAACTTAAGGAAACAATTTTCTTAATTTTAAGGAATCTAATTAATTAATTTCAATCTAATTGAAACTAATTATTTCTATTTTTAGAAATTAATTATGAATTTATCTAACAATTAATGTTAATCATATTAAGAAAAATAATTAATTTAACTTTGTAATTGATTTTTTAAATTTTAAAACAATTTTGGTAAAAATATGTTTAGAATAAGTCTTGGAATAGAATATTCCAAACTAAGAATTGAATTACTTTAATTCATTGACTAAATAAGCCTTATTCTAATACTAGAATAATCCTTGATTTGATACAAGGATAGGTTTATTCTAGCCAATCAAGGATGGTTTATTCTATTACTAGAATAATCCTAACTTTATGTCCAATTATGTCATATCCTATACTTGTTATCAAACACATTTTTCTTCATCTTTATACACGCTAAAATCATAAAGATGAAAACCCTAGCAGCCAAGACCGACCGTCGCCGCCACTATTAGCCCAGCAGCAAGCCACCTTCATCAGACGTTGTCAGCTGCAACCAATAACAGTCCACCGCTGGCCACCCATTCAAACAACACAAAATTTCCAGCAGCCTCACAAGTCACAACCAATGTGATTCTCAATTGATTTTGGAAATTCTAAAATCTGGTTTCGTTGAACTTTTAATGTATTGTTGAACTCTTAAACAATTGTTAATAAAATAGATAATTCAATTCTAAATTGGATTAGATCCAAGGTTTCATGAAATTTCAATCTAAACCTTTTAGGGCTTTAATATCAATTCCAAAATTTAAGATTAAGAGCAATCAAATAATTTAATCAAATCATAGAATTAAAGATTATTTTGATACTACTTTTGGAAAATCGGGATAGAATTTAATCCCGACCCGAAATAATTACAAAACTTTTTTGTATTTTAATTTTTCAAAAACTAATATTACTTTAATTTTATAAAATGATTAACACATAATTATAATAAAGTATGAATCTTAATTTGTACCTTATTTTGAAGTTTGATACTTTTCTTGTTGTACCTTACAAATCGTTTCCAAAATCGATCCATTTCAACCATCTCTACAAGAAAAGCAAGGATTATCGACGGAAATTTCTGGCGGAAACAGGGCCGTTCCTATTGTTTTATAGGCCCAGGGCGAAATAACAAAAAAGGCCCCAATAAATCGACAATATACTTAAGTTTACATGTTTGTATGAAACATAAATGACTCAAATCCAACAATTATTACATTACTTGTGGCAAAGTACAATGACAATTACAATTATAAAAATTAAATTATTTATTAATATTAAATTATTATAAATAATTAGTAATCTAAAAATAAAAAAGA
>JAOTBA010026119.1:0-18763 GCA_025629845.1 Erythroxylum squamatum
TTTCGGTTATACTTCACGTTGTTGTATGGTCTTTTCCGCAGTATATTTTGAATATTCGGGCCATACGCGATCCAACACATTCTTCGTTAAGAAATGGGATTAAAAGATATTTTGACGTTCTAAAAACAAGATTCCTTATACTTAAAAACATGTCAAGTTATGATATGAAGAAATAAAAATATACTGTTATTGCTTGTTATGTTATACACAATTAAATTAGGATGTATGGACAAAACGATAAATTATTTAACATTTGTGCTAAAAATGAAGAGCAAAATTAAGAACATGAAAATGAAGATGTAAGTTCTCAAACGGAGTATAATATAACTGCAGCCTAACTTTAAAATATGTCTTGAAAGCGAAATAAAATTGTTAGACAAATGTGAAATGATTATATTAATTCTAATTAATTTATGTTTCTGTTTGTAAACGATAGTACTATTATATTTTGAAGAATTATAATAGGATGAACATCTTTTATTGATTAGAATGAGTTAATATAATTTTCTAATTTATAGAATTTTATTATATGCAATGAATGTGTAATTTTTTTAATTATATTAATTTGCATATATTTTAATTTTAGCTATAATGAGAATTAATTATTTTAAAAACGTAATATATTATATTAAAATTATTAATATAAGAGTATAATTACAAAAATAGAAATATGGTGATAAAATCAAATATATTTTTATTTTATTTTTCATTATAAATTTCAATCATGCAGAATTTTTATTTTTATTTTAGTTTTTATATTAAAAATTCAAGCAAATAAGTTTTTGTTTTTTTATAAAAAATAGAAACTACAACACTGATCCAAAGGGGACCGAGAGAAACAAAACATTCCTGAATCTCCACAACACGCTAACAACAAAAGCCCCAAAAGTTCCAAAACCGCTATCTCACAGATCATAATTTCTTTTCATTTTAACCTAAAATCTCCACAAACGCAGTTGCTAAAACCCATTTTTTGCTTTTGTATCGAGCAGTCTTTGGTGGGATTTTTCGACTGGGATTAGTGTCTTGTTGATTTGATTCTTTTTGGTTTGGTTGGGATTTCAAATGAAATGAACCCCAAAAACAAGTTCAAAATCTTTGACTCAGTGCCTGCTTAACGCTTGTTGGTGTTGACGGTGGTGGCGTGTGGAGGTTACTCTAATGGCAAAGCGCGTGTACGAAGTGTGGAAAGGAAGTAACGTAAGACTCTATCTGATTGGGTTTCATTGAGCCCTTTTCAATCTGAACGTTCGATTTGTTGGTTTTTGGCATCTCGTTATTATTTAGATTTGTTCTGTGGCCGTCAAATATTAATGGGAATGGTTTAGTTTGAGTTTGAGTTTGGAGTTTGGAGTTTGGAGTTTGGAGTTTGGAGTTTGAAGTTTGAAGTTTTTCTTCTTTTAGGAGTTGAATTTCATTTTATTTGCTAAAGCATACGTCAGTTTGATTAATTGGAACATTCGCATTACAGCTAACGTTAATGAGTATCGCGAGCTAGACACGTAGGTTGAAATTGATTATAGACAAACATTTGAAACATATTTTATCACTGGGACTTGGTTTACGCATCTGGCTAGTGATGCAATGAATACATTACTTTTGTTTTGTGTCTGTGCGTGCGCCTGCGCTTAAGAGCTGTTGGATTTATTATGTTGCAAAAAGTCTGACTTTGTTCTTCTATTAGTTAAAGTTCAAATTAAGATATCTTGAAATGTCTACCTGCAGAAGTTTGATTATATAGCAAATTAAGGAATGTCTTTGGCGTAAAAAGATCAGATTTTGTTGTCAGCAAGGTTCCAAGTTAGGAATGGAATCCAGTGTTTCACAAAATTTGTCAGCAAAGGAATCATAAAGCTTCTTGTGGACTATGCATTCATGGTGAAAAAGTAATGCTAGTGAAATATCTTGTACCATAGAACTTTCAAGTCTGACAGCCACTTTACAATTTCTGCTCTAGATTTGCAATGCAGTGTCTTAAAAACTTTCTCTTCAGAAGTTCTGAGATAATTTCCTTTTCCAATTAAGTTTAATGTACGTGTCAAAACTTCATGATTGTTTTCTTATACTAAAAGGGTCTAATGTATATGTCAGATAGCTTAACAAGGAGTGTGGAATGGAGGAAGTGTTACATCATTGTCTCATCTTGTTTCCTTTTGCTTCCATCTCTCAGTAGGCCTGTGAAGTCGGTTCTTCATGCTTAACTTGCAATACATTTCCACAAATGCTGCTTCCTACTAGTGAATAATTGTAGATAATGTGCCGTGTAGCATGGAGAAAGTTGTATTGAAATAAAAGAAAGAAGAGATTAAATTTGCCCTTTCCATGAAAAAAGGGCATGAGAGATCTGTTACGCTTGTTATCTGGCTGCAAGTTCATGCATATCAAATCTTCCAAAGGTTAATAGTTGAATGTGTACGTGTTAGATTTTGGTTCTGTTGCCTTTCTACTGTTACTTAGAGGGAAAAACAATTGACATGTCTTAATTGGTCTTTGTTCGAGGAAGTTTACTTTGAATCTTTATGTTTAGTTAACCAAAAATTCTCCTCTTAATATTTGTTTCATATGCTTAGTAAGTTGCTCCCAGAACTATAATCTACTCCAACCAGTGAATTGCAAGTCTCTGATAAAAATGATCAGCATTTATGTGTGTGTGTTTGCTGCACATGTGTGTGCTTTCTTTTGCAGTTCCTCTAAGGTTGCACAAGAATTGTCTAAGACTCATATTTCACAAGCTCTTGGCTCTGGATTGGATGTTCTTATGGGTGTTATTGTATGCATCATGTTTGGTTCCGCAAAGCAACACATTTTAGTGGAAACGAACTGATATGCCCTTTTTCCAAGCTGACAAAAGTAGGTCTTAAATTCCTTTCCAGGGTAGAGTTATTGGAATGGATGGATTGGTGGCTTCCTAGCTTGGTGGCATTTGCTATGGGGATTTTATGGGAAGTTGATGGTGTGGTTATTGGTTTGCAATTGTACTATTATACTGCTTATGTTGCTATCATTGGATGTTCGTCAGCTTTGACATTTTATGGCTTTGATATCTTTCTTGGTATGTGCTATGTGATATCTGCACTTGTTTTGTGCTTGTGGAGGGCATATAATGCAAATCTATCTATCAAATGGTTTTTGTTTACATGACTAAGAAGTATTCCTTGAGATACAGTGCAGACCATGAAGCCATATTTAAATATGTTAGAATTCTTATCGTGGCTTGATTTTGAGTTCCATTTGTGGTAATCCATGCTCACTTGAATCTAAGAACTTCCTTTGCTTGCAATTGGTTTATATTCTGAAAATTATCGCTACTTGTTTTCTGGAGTTTCTTTTGATTTATATAATTGTCTATGTTATTTTTGGCAACTTTAATTCATTCATAATAGAGGTGCTTGAGGTAAATAAAATTTGTGTGCCTGCAAAATGATTGTTTGTTTTTAATTACAAAATATCATACTAGAGTGTATACTGTAGAAATGATATTTTTTTCCATTTATCAAAAGATTGAAACTGCTATAGCTATTCTGGGTACTTGATTACCAGAATTTCACTAATGGTATTTTGTGATTAGTCTTATTGTCTCTTTAAACTAATAGTTCTTTACCAGTCTATTGTTTGACTAGCTTATGTATATTAACTTTGTTCTTTTTGGTCTGTCATTTACAGAAATTCATAGTTGGTGGGAGGTTGATATTTGGCCCTGATGCCAGATCATTGATTGTCACCTTGTTGCTGATCATTGCTCCAGTTGTAATCTTTTGTGTCTTTGTTGCAAGGCATCTGCGCCATAAATTCTCGCTGTATAATGCAGGCTATTCAATCCTATTGGTTGCAGTTTTCTTTACTATCTGTGTAAGTCTGCATTTCTCTTGATGCTTGAGAGACTCTGCATTTCTCTTGATGATTGACAGAATACAGCATCACTTGCTTTAGCACGTGTACCTTTTCAGCATTAGTAGTTTCTCTGTAACTGTCTAGACTTTCCATTTAATTATGTCGGCAGTGGATACCTATTCTCAAGGATCTTTTGATCTTTAGGATTTTCTAATTGGTAGAAATTATTGACTTGTGAAGTCCAGCCCAAGATATGATTTTCTATGTATTATTGAAAATTGAATAGGTTGTCTTTGGCCTTTCTTTGCCAGTGTTGGAGGTGAGGCTGTTGTGCAGAGGAATGCTTTGTCTAAACAATGCCTTCCTTTTATTGGTTGTGGTACAGTTCCATCACTATAGATGTGTGTGTTTCTCCTTTTAATATTTTTGGAGCCACTTCCGTTGGAGGCTCAAGGAAATGTCGTAAGTTGTATGAACAACACAAAGTATATGATTAATATTTAATTATCACTTACTTCAGATGACATTATTCTCAAGAGTACATGAGTTGCTGTCAAAGTATAATATTGGTCCATGAACATTACAAGTGTTGTTTTGGCATGCAAATTGGTAACAGTTTAACTGCATTGTGAATGGTAATTTTAGCTCACTTACCTTTTTTCTCACCTTTATCACTTCTATCTTTTTGATGCCTTTAAAAATTTAATTTCCATCAACTAATGTAACTTTCATGTGAAAGCTTATGTATTCCATGATGGCTTTATTTCTTTCTTTACATCAAGCTGATTTTTGTAAAGTACATGATCATCCTAGTTTCTTAATATTAGAAGATACTATCTGCTAATTGTAGATTGTTTGCTAGTTTTGGGTTTTAAGAATTAATTGCTTAGTGCTATACATTTGAAATGAAAATTTTTGGGTGTATGTCTCACAAGATCGTGAAATCTACAAATCTCTTGAAATACTGGTAATTGTTTCTCTACGCAAAGTGGTGATTTGGGTTTAAGATTTTGATCTTTTTCCTACTTACTAGTAACTTTTGCAGTTCTTTTGATCTTGTAGTTGATTTTTGCAGGCGTTAGTTTTCCTTTTTTGTACATCAGCTAGGGACCCTGGCATTATTCCACGGAATTCACACCCACCTGAGGAAGAGTTCAGATATGATTCCTCTGTGTCAGCTGAGGTTGGGGTAAGACAAACTCCAAGCCTCCAGTTCCCTCGGACAAAAGAAGTTACTGTTAACGGCATTCCTGTTCGGGTGAAGTACTGTGACACATGCATGCTGTATCGCCCTCCTCGCTGCTCTCATTGCTCTATTTGTAACAACTGTGTGGAACGATTTGATCATCATTGCCCTTGGGTTGGCCAATGCATTGGACTGGTATGCTGTTTAATGGGTTCCGAGTACACCTGTTTATTCGATGTCATTGTCAACTTTGTCCTGACTTGTCACATCAACTTTTTTATGTTCTGTTATTTTGTAATTATTTTACTCTTTGTATGTGCAGCGCAACTACCGGTACTTCTTTATGTTTGTTTTTTCGTCAACTGTTCTTTGCATCTATGTATTTGCAATGTCAGCAGTGTACATCAAGGTTTTGATGGATGATTATCACGGCACAGTATGGAAAGCCATGAAAGAATCCCCTGCATCTGTCATACTAATGGCCTATTGCTTCATTGCTCTATGGTTTGTTGGCGGACTTACTGGCTTTCATTTGTATCTCATAGGCACAAACCAGGTCAGATAATTTGTTTCAATTAGATGAAATGTATGAAATAGTGTCCATTAGGAATTGAGATACAAAAGTATTAAAGGATTGAACTCTGATCTAAATTTTGCATTCATGTTTTAATCTTGGGTTTTGACGAATAACAGCTCAATTGTAAATTAATTACATCCTAATGTGCAATGTGGATGAATTGCCTGTCCAATTAATTAAGGCTTTAAACTCAATATGCTTGATAAAATTAGGATAGCATTTTGGAACAACCATACTCGTAGGAAATTGAATCTTCACAATTTTCTGGAAGGACCGCAAATGACATGCTACGAAAAATTGTTGTCTAATTGAGTATATATTGGGGAGTCTATTTGTTCCTCTGGAAACCTGAAGCAATTTAAAACAGAAGTTGCTCTCTTAGAAATTGTCTTTGAGTTTATTCAAATCCCATGCACATGTAATGGTGCACCCCTTTTACATGCTTGGCCTATCATTCATTTCCATGCATTATGTTATCGTACTGACCAAATTTATCAGTGCATCTACTGAATTTACCTTGTTTATACAGACAACGTATGAAAATTTCCGGTATAGAGCTGACAATAGGATCAATGTTTACAACTTGGGTTGTGTGAATAACTTTCTTGAAGTATTCTGCTCAAAAGTTAAGCCTTCAAAGAACAACTTCCGGGCTTTTGTGCAAGAGGAGGTACCAAGACTGCCTATACCTGTTGCTCAGGAAACAGAAGTTGAAGATTTAGGTGGAGATCGGCGTGCTAAGGTTGAAGATGATCTTGATATTGGAGAAGATCTACTGAAAATCTCCCTTCGTCACAATGTTGAAGAAATTGTGGAGGACATACGTAGCAGAGGGAGTAATGGGCCTCCTCATAACACTTCAGAGGTAGAGTCAGTCTTGAGTTCAGATCATCGACGATTGGAGACTAGACAATTGAGTTGGGGAAGGAGAAGTGGGAGTTGGGAAATTGCAGCAGATGCCCTTGCAAACTCAACCGCTACTGAAAGTAGAAGCTACGGCACTCCTGAGGAGCCACACCAATGAATGATGGGATAGTTTGGTTTTGCTTATTTCATGAATAGCTGTATCAGTGCTGTGCAAAATTATTTGATTGCCTTCTTCCTGGTTTTAGAGGAAGCTGCTTTTGACTAGAAACTTATGGTTATCTGGTGGGAAATGAAATGAAATTGCCCCGTCTGGCCATGCGGGCATGTGTAATGAATTTTGTGGGATTTTTTAGCTTACCGTTTTAGCTGGGAGATCAGTCAACAGGAGTGTGATTGTAATTGTTTGAAAGGATCAGGATAGTGTCTTTGCAGTCTTGAATCAATTTTTTTCTTGGCCCTCTCTATCATATCCACTAAGATGTATTATCTTTGGTTTGAGTCCTTGTAGTGCTGCTGGCTTTATTCTTTGTGTAAATAATTACGCTGTAAACATTCCAGCAGTTCCCAAGTTCTTGTGTTGTCTGGTCATGTATCTGCTCTTTGCTCATTTTGGTCATTATGAAGCCCTTATGCTATGGTCATGTTCTTGCGTCACTGCCGAGGGTCAAATATTAGCTCTTGATTTTAACAAAAACTATTATTAGTATATCACCACGGCCAGTGGTCAATTATCTTAGATTGTTCATTCTTTATATTTGGTTGCCCAAGTATTATACATTAGTTTATATGATAAAATTTCTATAAATTAATATTTGATTAATCTATAACTTTATTATTTAATAAAGTTATATATTATTGACTTGGGTTAATTAATTACTAAGTAGTTTCTTTCAAATTGATTGATAATAACTTCAAAATTATAATATCATTGTATCTTAAAATTTGAGTATTGTAACACGTTTTTCTTAAAATTTTCAGCTCATAATTATCATCTTTAGTATATAGAAATTGTGAAATTAAATTGTTGAATAATAATATATTTGTATTTGCTTATATAAATACAATTTAGTGTAATTTGTTGATATTAACTAAATTAATGTTATAACAATAATTTTTATTAATTTAACATGTAAAATTCGTATCAATTAACTAGATTAATAAAGTGTAATGATTTTTTTAGTTTATTAAGTGTCTGTTTATTGTAAAAAATTCAGAACAAAAGCCGAGCGAGACTGGTGCGAACGGAGCGGCAGACCGAGTGAAACATTGATTATAACTTTGTGACTAGAACAATGTAAGCGAGAAATGAGTAGAGAACAGCATGTAGACATGAGCTGTGAACATAATGTACAAAATACAATGAACACTCCTGCTACTGCTACTACTGTTCTAGATAAGGTGCGTGAGGAAATACAACAGGCAAAGAATAGGAGGATGATTCAAACATGTCTTTAAAGAATACAACAGATACTATACTGGTAAATTCACGCGAAACACCAGGTCAATAGAAGCATAAAGCCATAGACAGGGTAAATGAAATTCCTTGTGAACAAACGGACAAGAGTTTGAAACTGCAGTTCGAAGAAGATCTAACATAAAGAAGAAGAAACTCTCCCTAGGGGAGGCTGCCAAATGAATATTCTGACACGGAATGTAAGAGGGGCCAATGCCCCTAACAAGAAACTAATGATCAAAGATACTATTTTACAAAATAGAGTGACCCTTGCTGGTATTGTGGAAACTAGGATGAGAATGGAATATTGCATGACGTTAAGTTATCTTCCAGCTCAGTGGCAGATCATAACAAATCATAATTGTCATCCCAAAGGTAGAATAATGGTCCTAGACGATTCAAGTGCAATGACAGTTAGCTCAACTTTCTTTCTAACCAAGTAATTCACCTAGAAGTCTATGTGGTGTCTCTAAACTAGCAACTATGCTTTTCTTTCATATATGCACACAACAAAGCATATAAGAGAAGTTTCTTATAGAACCAGATCAACGTTTTAGCTAATTCAATCAGTATATCATGGATGTTATCAGGTGACTTTAACTCCATTATGAAATTGGAAGAGGTAGAAGGCTTAACAGCTATCTATAACCCTTGTAATGAACTTAGTCAATGACTGGATGATGCACAACTCACTGATATTCTATTGGGGGACTCTTTCTACACCTGAAACAATAAGCAAATTGGTTCTCATCTGATCAGGAAGAAGTTGGATAAAAGTGTTGCCAACTAGAGGTGGATATCTATCTTCCCAAATTGCTTTTCCAAGTACTCAAATAGTTTACTATCGAATCATACACCCATTTTAACCTCTACAGAAGCAGTTAAATTCAATATCCCCTTTAGGTTAAATGACTCCCTGTTGGGATGAGCAGGTTTTGATAAAGGAATTAGTACAACTCTAGATTCCAACATCAAAGGCACCAAATAGTATATTCTTGCAAAGAAGCTACACCTTATTAGACAAGAGATGAAGAAACTCCTTAAAGAAAACATTGCAACACACAACCTAGTCAACACAGCCAAGAGCGACTTGACAGAAAATTTTGTATCTCGACCCTAATTCCAGATTCTGCAGTTAAGAGAAAGAGAAGCATTACACAACTTTTCTGAAGCACTTCTCTATGATTTCTCTCTCATGAAACAAAGAGCAAAGGCTGATTGGCTAAGAAATGGTGACAAAACACTTCAATTTATCAAAAAAGCCGTTGTTTCAAGGAAAGCAAGAAATAAAATCATTTCCCTTGAACATAGAAATGTCCATCTTGACTCTTAAACACAACTAATGCAAGGAAACAGTGCTATCATGGGCTATCATCATGAATGAAATTGAAACTATAGTGAAGTCTATTCACCCTCGTAAGTATCCAATACTAGATGGGTTCAATTTCAACTTCTTTAGCAAAAATTGGACCCTCACTGGTGGATTGGTCTCCGGAGAATATAAAGTTGTTGGCAGCAGTATTGGACAAGATCCTGAGGCAATCTCCATTCCAGAGCTCAATTCTGCAAGCAGATGGGGAGGACCAGAGGGAGAGAGTCTACTCATACACACTGGAGGATCTATTACTCACCAGGAGCATGCAGAGAAACTTGTATCTAAACTTTACACTTATATTCTGATGTTTGTACTAATTACTACCAATTAGATTTCAATGTAATTTGATGTATGAAATTTAGAACGAAAATATATGTGTATTATAAAGAATGATAATTTTATAAATTTTTGTTGCCATGAATGGTTGTATTGTTGAGAAATTTTTTTTGCTTAACAAGGGGTAAATATCAAAAAAATAAAGGAAACTCTGTTGAAAATATTTTAAATTGTAGTTCACTTATAACACTTTATTCTAATGTAAGAAAAGTCTATATTCTGATTTTACACTTATATTCTGTTTTTTGTACTAATTACTACCAATTACATTTCAATTAATTTAATGTATGAAATTTAGAATAAAAGTATATGTGTATTATGGATAATGATAATTTTATAAATTTCTGTTTCCATAAATGGCTGTCTTTGAGAAAAAAAATGTTGATTAGCAGGGGGTAAATATCATAAAAATAGAGAAAACTTTGCTGAAATTTTTTTAAATTGTAATGCACTTATAACACTTTATTATGATGCAAGAAAAGTCTATATTCTGATTTCTATACTAATTACTACCAATTACACTTCAATGCAATTTGATGTATGAAATTTAAAATGAAAATATATGTGTGATAATTTTATAAATGTCTGTTGCCATTGTTGAGAAAAATTTTTACAGAGGAGAAAATTTGTCTTTATAAGGTC
The DNA here is from genome assembly GCA_025629845.1 of Erythroxylum squamatum. NCBI lineage: Eukaryota > Viridiplantae > Streptophyta > Magnoliopsida > Malpighiales > Erythroxylaceae > Erythroxylum > Erythroxylum squamatum. The sequence goes on from JAOTBA010026119.1 coordinate 10,268, forward strand.
TCATCATCATACATCAAATAGGAGATGGAGTAACAACAGGAATAGAAGGAATATTAGGCTCAGCTTTATGAATTGGATCATGAAGGAAAAAATGTTCCTTGCCCACATCTTTAAGGAGCTCATGAATGCTTTTTGGTCTATGTTATGGGTTTTTAAGCCCAACCCAAGGTCTTGTATCTGGGTCATGATCATCACCCTCAGGATGAAATTGTTGTGAAGGTTGAATTTCTTTGAATTTTTTGTTGGAGATTTGCCTGCCTTTTTCGAACATAGGCTTTGTCCTGGCTTTATATTTCATCACCGTCAAGAGTAGGACATATCTCATAATTTGGTTCATACATAGAAGGTTCAACATCCCATATAAAGTGTCCTTGATGATGGCTAATATATACTGGTTGGCCGTCAAATTTTAAGTTGTGGATTAGAGGTTTACTTGCTCCTTCGTGTAATAAAACCGGTTGCAACATTAAAATTGAGCCAAATATGCCAAATGATCCAAGTTGTTCTTCATTAGAGCTGGTGTAGATGGATTTAACAGATCCACCTCTCAATGTTCTGAGAATTGCTGGAGTAATAGTATGGATGGAGTGCCTGTAGAGAGCATGGAACACCTTTTAGTAACTGATGGTCCATTTTGTGGGCATTAACTTTTCAAACTCCATTGGTGACAATTGTTTTGGGAGCTGGATTATAGTGGTTTGATCATGGGCTCAATCTGCTACCATGTACAAAACATTAAAAGTTGAGTTTGGAAAGTTGAGATCTACAACATGATTTTGTAAACAGTAAATCAATCGATGGTGTAAGGTGGCCATAATTGTTGTAGGATCTTGTTTAGCGCTAGCAATCTAAATTTGTACTTATAATCTTTCAAACAAAGTAAGATCATCTAGTCTGATAGAGTAATAGAGTATCAATCAAAGCATTTTGATAGGTTGTGTAGGCAGTGTTAAACAGAGTGATACAAGCAGTAGCTAGAATTCCTTTTCTCCCATGGAGAGCAAGAACAAGTCTAATAGCACCAACATGGAGATGAGTATGATTTTGATCTTTCTAGAGGGAAATGAGTTCTTTGAGGGTTTCCAATTTGACATGTTGATCTGTAGAAGTTGTTTTTAAACCACACCATTCCAAACAGGAACTTTGAATGATCTCCTTTACTTTATGGCGATTGGTAATGAGAATAGTACTAATACTTCTAGTCTAAGAATGATTACAAGAATATATATTGTACGGACTTAACAAAGGTAAAGAAGTATCATGGGTACGACTTTCTTGAGGAAGATGAATAATTTCAATTAAGTCCTCTATTCTATTGAACAAAGTTCTTTTGACATTTGAAGGAAGATTAACTATAGATAAAGTAGAAGAAAAATGAACATGATTACTAGATAAAGATTCACTTATTATATGGGTTAAAATCTTTTTACTCAATTTCATCAAGAATGCTGTAGTTACAGTCAATAAACACTTATGACTCTGATACCATACATTGGTCAGAAAGCAAAGATAAATACGGATTGATGGTAGCTTAGATTCTAGTATGCCAGCTGAGACACGAGTCCTTCTTCCTTTTACGAGCTTAAACTCTCAAGGCCTGCCTTTTAAAATCTAAATTGACCAATCTTTTTCATCGTAACTAAGATCTCAAACAAGATCTACAGTCTAAGACTTTCTGATACACAAAATCTTCGTAAAGAGACAAGTGTAGAGAGAATAATTCATTTTAAACACCTTTTTCACAATCAGCTGCTTTAGAATAAGTTAGGGTTGAATAAATGGGTTGGGTAACTGAAAAGGTTGTAGAATAAGCTCCATAAGTAGTCTTTGACTATTCTATCTACATATCTACCTCCATTTTTTGAAATGCTTCTTTGAATGGGCTAAGTTCTTGCTTTTTGGTGGTGAAATCATATCCAAAATATTGAGTGTGAACATATCTTCTTGAATTAGCATTAAGTTGCACCATGTATTCTATGTTTGAACTTGAGAAGGCGTAGATTCTTCCTTTCTTAAAGTAGCTTATGTGAGTTAGTTGAAACCACTAAGCTGAGTATTAACTCGGCGAAAATTTTTATTTTGAGTAGCAGGATTATCGGTCTGCTAGTTGAGTATTTTGTCAATAAAATGTGAGGCAAAAATATGATGCGAAGTAATTCCCATGTCCCAAGTGTAGGGGTTCATTGAATATCAAGGAGTTCATTGATTAATTGCGGTAGCTTTCGCGTTCGGCGTTGCCCAGATAGACCACGTGTCCATTGATTAATTGTTCGGTAACCAAACTTTACGCATGGCTTAACATGCCAACTCAACTGGGCACAAAATTCAGCGTTGTCCTCAATAAACAAGAGCAAGAAATCTTTGAGAAAATAAACCACGTGTCCACGTACAGGAAGCAGCTGGTTGAGGTATGCTCCGTTTTTGGCACGCATCCTCATGCTGTTGTAAACTCCATGTGATGTGCCCAGCCTACGTCATACCGCATGCTTATGAAGAGACCTGATGGTGACTTGGATTTTTTCCTCTTGATATTAAACGATTTGGTTTTAGTAAATAATACAAATATCACTGCATAATGCAATTGTAATAAGGTAATAATTGTATGCAATTCTCCAGTTAGGTGGAAGGAAAGGAAGTGAGGTACATTGCGACATGGACAAGGGAGGGATATGCTAATGTAATATGAACACAAAATGGAATTTAGAGCGCCGAATCAAATATTTAGACACGTTTTTGGCGTTTCAAGATTTGATATAGATTTCGGCGTGCGGAAGGGCACGTGTACATAGGTGAACCGAAGAAGGAAGGGAAAGGTCTTAGCGCAAAATCATTTGATGAATTTCAATCTTTTAATTTTGGGTAGCTAGTATGTGAAACAAACCCCATGTTTTCTGGTGCAGGCCGAAGGTAGAGTTGAACATCTTGATTTTGATCGCAAATTGGGAAAAAGACGCTTTGCCAAAAGTCTTACTATGTAGTTGAGTACGGAACAAACTTCTCTTTCTTTTCCCTTCCTACGTTGTTGAGTATGGAACAAACTTCTCTTTCTTTTTCCTTCCTTTTGACTGTTCAAGATTACGAAAAAGAAGATTTGAAATGTACGACAACTTGGAATATCAAGATATATTGTCACAACTCAAGCATAGTAAACGAAGCCCTGTAAAATATCTAATTAATCATAGAGTGCCTTTTTTAACTTCAATATGCTTTAGTGGGGACAGTTTACCATATGCTGTGTATTAATTCCAACATAGCTTATATGTTCTGGCAAAACAGAACTAATGAAATTTACAATCAATATTGCATATATTTAAGATTTTATTTATACGGACCATATAAAACCGCAATAAAAGAGGTTTTTACTAGATGCCACGTTGTTCAAACCATTTTACGTCCGTTGCTCGTACAAGATCAACTTGAAACCTGTTCAATTTTCTCCATGTTAATCTTTCTTATCCTCTCAAAATTAGCATTGCTTGAGAGACAAGTGGCGCTGGTATTTCCTAGTTTGAAAATACCTACCCAATATTTTATTGATCCACGTAAACTCCACTTTCATTTATAGATCCATACACAATATTCTACCACGTAAACTACAGAATCATTTCTAAAATTAAACTCCCACACCGTTCATCTGGTTGGTTTAGGCCTAATTAATGCGAGACTCGCATAGCAATCGCAGCCACAAGGTGTAGTTTTATTAAGCCCAAAAATAAACAGGGTGTACAATGGTCAGAACACTGTTTCCCGACATGAATTATATTTCGCCATCATCTGCGGATTATGAAACCAGAGAATGAGTACAGACATCAGTACTTACGGAACAAGATTCTTTTTACAATTTTACAGTGTCTTATTGTGTCCAATGAATCTCAGTAATTTATTTATGCGGGTCTCGCGTAGGCCTAACATAAATAAATATGAAGCCCGCATAAACAAATAGCTGAGATTCACTGGACATAATAAAACACCATAAAAACTGGACAGAGCATCTGGACTCGAGTAATTACGAAATCAATAGTCTCAATCTCCCAATTTAAGAACCAATTCAGAGAACAGGTAAAAGAAAACTAGCACAAAAGAAAGGTATCACTAAATAGTCCTAATAAAAATCCTTTTTGAAAAGAAAAACCTTGTATTATCATTGATCAGTAGAGGAAGAGTCGTGACTAGAACGTGACCATGGCAGTTCCAGAAAACCGGAACCATTGGACTGATTCTGATCTTGGGGTGGTCGGAAATAACCCAATTGCTGACCAGAAAAAAGCAGAGGAAATGAAGCAGAGGAGGACGACGAAACAGAGGAATTAGATGCAAATGATGAGGAAGCTGAAGATAACGATAGACTTGACTGAATTGTTGCTAACTGTGTGTTGTATCGCATGTGCTCAAGCGTACTCGACTGAATTGTTGCTAACTGTGTGTTGTATCGCATGTGCTCAAGCGTACTCGACTGAATTGTTGCTAACTGTGAGTTGTATCTCATTTGCTCAAGCGTACTTGGAGCTTGCTGTTGGTTTCCAAGGAAGTTATCGCCAGGATTCTGAAGGAGTTGGTAGTATTGCCAGTAGTCTCCCATGGTATCAGCCTGAGACTGGAAAATTGATGGCTGTGTAGATTGTGGAAGAACCGGTACTTGTTCTGCTAGAGACGGGATTTGTTGGAAGTATTGAGACGAAGACGGTGACAGAAGTGGCTGCCCCTGTCGCAAGGCTGTCGCCGGCATTTGGTAGCTGGTGACATTCTGCATTTGGGGCTGTGGAAGTAATCTGACATTTTCCGGGAAGTTAAGTTTAGCTCTGCTTCCTCTGAATCTCAACGCCGCATCATCGTAGGCTCTTGCAGCGGCTTCAGCTGTGTCGAATGTGCCGAGCCAGACACGGGACGCCTTGTGGGGATCACGTATTTCTGCTGCCCATTTGCCCCAAGGTCTCTGCCGAACGCCCCTGTATCTCCTCCTCCGCTCGCCTGTTTCCTCATATACGGCGGTTTCTGTTGACGGTATTGACGGTGTGGGGCTTGTCCTGCTGGTTGTGGTAACGCTGGATGTGGTAGTGGTTGGGGTGGAGACCATAGTGGAACTACCTCCTTCTTCCGCTACTGTGGACGTGGAATAAGATGGATTACGAACAAAGAAAGGAAACCATGGGCTGCTGATGAATATATGCTTTGCTTAGATGCTGAGTAATTGAAATGCTGAATTCGCTCCTATGGCGGCTACATATACACTGTTTAATTCATACTTTCAAGATGGCTACAACCTACAAGTCATAACTCTATGTTAAGCTGACAAGTTTAAGCTTTTGTTTAATATGAACCTGTGAGGCATGCAATTTTAAAGAATATCATGCAAGTTCTATGATGAAAATGGAATCTAAGATGATTATTAGGCCTGATGTATGGAAGCTAGAGAAAAATTGCAAAAAGTTTAAGAATAAATTGCAAGAGTTAAAAAGATTACAATAGATTGAAAAAGATTAGCTTTATCATTATTCGTGTTACTAACCAGTTGCACCGGAGGATGATGAATCTCCGGGAGAACTTCTGAATTCACCAAAGCCTCGATAAACCCTTGTGACAGAGTCCATTAATTGAGTTGCACTCTCTTGTTCACGACCTCTCTTTTGGCCAATATTCCGAAAACCAGAGCCACCACTACTGGTAGAGGAATAAGCAGACAAAGGGGAGGAGAAAGAAAAATAGAGCCCAGAAGAACTAGCACTAGTAGGTTCAAAACTTGGTGTTATGACTGCACCTCCTAAAGAATCACCCTGTCTCACCATTTCAAAGCCGCTTTGGTGGCCTGATCCCACACGTGTTAGAGCTGAAACCATAGCTGACATCTCTCCCGCACCAGTATAGCCAGAGAACAAAGGTGGTGATGATGATTCAGATGTTGTCAGCATCTCAACTTGGTTTAAGGGTCGATTTATTGGGTGAAAATGGAACAACTGCGACGGTGATTGTTGTGGCGGCGGCGGCGGCGGCGGCGGCTCATCTTCACTATATCTTTCTTCTTGGTTGGCATCGCCGCTTTCTGTATCAGGATTCCTGATGTACTGGTCTGAGCCTCTTGAATTCGCCACCTTAAAATTCAATAAGCACATGAAACTACGGTGAGATACGATATTTATCGCTGCGAAGTAAGTCTGGTTCCCTTCCGATTTCTCATTAAAAATTTGATCTTTTTTATTGACAAAGTAAAATATAAGTAACTGATAGAGCACAAATTCTTTTTTCGACTGAAGTTAAGATGACAGGAACAGGTGGGGGCGTACATGTATATATATGCAATAGATTTTTTAGACTATGAGCCGTTATTCGAGCAGTGAGTACCTTTCGACTATATCCAATACTATGAATCAACGAATTTATTTCACGCACACACGTGTATATATAAAAGAAGAAGAAAATGATTCTTTGGCGTTTTGGTTCAGGAAAATGAAAATTTGCCGACTTATATGTTAATGGAGGCAAAGTTTTGAAGTAAATTGTCGGTCGTCTGTATATATCTTTGTGGAGAGAGAGAGATCATGTCTGAATTGGATTTGTATAACCGACAGTGGAGTTGCAACTTTTGGAGTTGCGCAACAGATAAAAGAGTGATTAACCCGTAATGAAGAGACGGGATAATAAAGGTTGAAGTTTCTACTTTAACAGTTGAATTAAGTTATTGATTCTACAGCATATGAACAAAGTTTAGCGTTTATTTGGATTACAACTACCAGATGGCTGCTTTAACCTTATTATGGTCTGCCCTTTTGACTAGGATAAGATCTCTTCTTTTTATTTGATTATATTATATTTTTTGGTGCAAATATTATAGTGTTACTATAATGATTTATTAAATCTCATCTATATATATATGTGGACCTTATATAAATATATGAATGAGATTCAATAGAACATGATTGAAATAGAGAATTTGATGTATTTGACTCGGGACCAAATCTCTTGTTTCGATTATGGTATTTCTATCATGTTCTATTAAATCTTATCCACATATTTACATGGACCCAATATAAATATATGGATGAGATTGAACCCTATATAAATGTATAGATGAGATTTAATAGATTGGAACAAAAAAATTTATGCATTTTTTGGTTATGATATTCTTATCATGTTTTATTAAATTTTATCTATATATTTACATGAACTTTACAATATACAGATAAAATTTAATAGAATATGGTTGAAATTTGAGTTGACGCTCGAGGATTTGAAAAACACAAACCACCACTTAATTAAATGTAACTGTAGAGAAATTGTGCACGCCTTCGAGCTTCGAATAGTCTGTAACAAATGGGTCAACATTTTTATGAATGTGTTGCACGCTTGCACTTACATGCACCTAATAAATTTTTGTATTAGAATATACTAATAAAAAATTTATTTTATTTTATTTATTTATTTATTCGCATACGATTAGAACACGACTCTGCTCCGATATCCAGTTCTTCTTTTGATGAGATAATGAGTATATTTTATAGTGGAAATTGAGACCATGGAATTGTTCAATATAAAGGGTCCGGAAATAGGAACGCAAATGGGCTATTACTTTTTCTTTATTCTTCTTTTGAGATTTCTTATTTTGTGTTAATTTAATTCTTTAACATACAAGTCAATAAGATAAGATATGCAAGTAGCATATATGTATCAAAACTCATAGTTTAATTGGGTGCAAGTGCAAAGATTGATTACATTTCGGAATAGGAATGCAACATCGATTTGGTAGATATAGCAAATTACTAAGAATTAATTGAAAATTTTACCAATTGCTGCTAAGTTATTATGTGGGCCGACCCGAATAGATGGATTAGTGCGTGTTTTGCATCCTTAACCCAACAAGTTAGGCTCAACGAACAAGTTGTTTCCCCCTTAACAGAAGTCGACGGCTATTTAGGCTTAACAAACCCCTTCAACTTTACACAGGACGATTACAGTGGCCTAAGTTCGCTAAATGACGAGTTGAGTTCGGTGGAAATTGTCTTTACGGGGGGTCGATGTGGCAGTTATAGATTTGTTAGAGGAATACAAATGTCAATTGCTTGCAACTCGATAAGAATTGGTGATGGTCTTGTCTGTCAGCTACGACTTGGACCAGCCCCCACCCCGGTGGAAGTCTCAAGTAGGAATGGGTAGGGTTGGCCCTCTGCACACTGCCTATCAGTTGACCCCACAAGTAGATTCCTTAAGATGGTTGCTTTACTTTTTCTAAATATTATATTTACCAATACTATAAGTTCCCGGTATAAATCTTTAATAACATTAAATAAAATGGTAATTGCATGGGGATATTAAGACTACTTTGGTCTGAGAAAAAAGCACACACTAGTCATTTTTGGCACAGTTTCCAAGCGAAGTTTAAAAAGTTAGGTTCTCCGATTAACAACTAAAAAACAAGTGGTGTTTGTTATAAAAGATAGAAATAATATGGTGTGCCACTAATTTTAGATTGGTTTTGGTTTTACCTAACACAATAACACATATGGA
>JAOTBA010026386.1:0-18598 GCA_025629845.1 Erythroxylum squamatum
ATTTGTATAAAGAGGAAAAAAAATATCGGGATTTTCGGATTAGTCTTAGAGTTTCCAACGCGTCTCGCATAGTTTTTTGATCAATCTTCGTTACCGGATGTCGAACATTCGTTTTCCGATTCGATTCGGTTTGTATTCCGATTCGCGATCCTTCACTTTCCTTGTTGCGCTCCGTTTTCCATTTTTCTCCGATTGGGGTCCGGTCTCGAGATCGGATTCCAACACATTACCCTTTTTATTTGTTTTATTTCGAAACACTCATTTTGTTCCAATTACATTAGTATCCGATAGTCTTGGCACTAATTCCCATAAATCATTCTGTGCAAATTGAATCAATTCATCTTGCATAGCTATTGTCCATAACTCATCTTGTAGAGCTTCTTTAATATTCTTTAGCTCGAATAAAGATGTGTAGTACAAATATCCCGCAAGTTCTCGATAATCAAATCTTTTTCTTTTCCTTATTTTTCTTCTTTCACTAACATCTCCAATAACGTTCTCTACTGGATGATTTCTTCATATTCGAGATAGAGAATCTCGGTTCAAATCAGCTTCTCTCGAGTTTTGAACATTTAAAGGAATAATTTCCGCTTCTAGTGTTTTGGTTGATTCATCATCTGAAGTAACTAACAGCTCTTCAATTCGCGCAGTTACTTCCTCAGCAGCAACTAACTGCAAATCTGGGCAATTTTGCAATCTTGTCTCGTTGCTTGTTTGAGCTGGTTCAGAGAGTCGATTATGTTGATTTTCTTCTAACATTTGACCATTCAACAAAGATACATAATCTATCACAACATTTATGGACTCTAGCACTTTCTTGGTTCTTTGATTATACACTCGTTAAGCTTTACTGTGAGTTGAATAACCAATGAAGATTCCTTCATCACTTTTGCTCTCGGATTTTCTGAGCTGTTCCCAATCTCTAAGAATGTAACACTTACTTCCAAAAACATTAAAGTAACTTACATCGGGTTACTTTCCCTTCTAGAGTGCATAGGATGTCTTCTTCAAGATGCTTCGAAGATAAACTCTGTTACATATGTAACATGTTGTATTAACTACTTCAGCCCAAAATTGCTTAAACAATTTACCTCCATTCAACATAGATCTGGCCATTTCTTAAAAGTGTTCTATTTTTCCTTTCAACAACTCCATTTTGTTGTAGAGTTTTGGGTGCTGAAAATTCTTGTATAATGTCATACTCATCACAAAAGTCATTAAAGCTTGTATTCTCAAATTCCCTTCCGTGATCCGATTGAATTCTCAATATAGTTATATTTTTCATATTCATGACCTACGCACATAGGCTTCTAAAAGCCTTGAAAGCTTCTAATTTTTCTTTCAAAAATGATACCCAAGTATATCTCGAATAATCATCAACACAAGTTAAAAAATATCTGACTCCACCAATGCTATCATGTTGTGTTGGACCAACCAAATCCATGTGAATTAATTGAAGTATGCGAGATGAGGTAACATGTCTAACCTTTTTATGTGACACTCTTATTTGTTTACCCATTTGGCACACACTACAAATTGATTTCCCTTCTTTGTTCATTTTGGCTAGACCCTTCACAGCTTCCAATTTTGTCAATTTGCTAATGAGATCAAAATTTACGTGCCCAAGCCTTTGATGTCATAAATCAATGTTATTATCGTGAATGGCTGATTTACAAGTGGTCATGACCTGCAACATGTAGCAATTGATGGCTGATCGCTTGCCGCTCATAAGACATTCTCCTTGTTCGATTAGTACCCTGCATTCATCACTTGTAAATTTAACCAACAAAGCATCTCAAAAAGTTAGCTTATACTTACCAAATTTGCTTTTAATCCATCGACATGGAGCACATTCTTAAGGGGAGGCAATCCATCCACATATAATGTTCCTCTACTGATCACCAAAGCCTTCTTTCCATCTCCTAAGGTCACATGACCATCCATACAACTTTGATAATCAGTTAAGTAATTCTTTTCCCCTATCATATGGTGTCAACATCCACTATCAAAGTACCAACCATGTTGCAAAGTTGCCTTCATCGAAGTAAGAACCACGAGAGCTTGCAATTCACTCTTTTTTACCCAAGTAGATTTCGGAACGGAGAGCTGATGCTGAAATTTTTATGAAAGACGTAGAATTTTTTGGCTTTGGCTTCTTTGAAACAACATATGCAGTAACTGGTATCATCTTAACGTTATATGCCTTATAACTTCGTAAAAATGATGTGGGTACAAATCTTTGATTCTTTCTTGATATTTCTTCTTCTTGGACAGATCTGGATATATCATTTTTCTCCTCATTCACTTTAGAGCACTCACCCTTATAGCCAATGTCTTGAAGATCCCCTTTAACCTTACCAATTTCCATTAACCTTTCTATTCTGTGCCTCCATTCAACATTCTCAATCCCTTTTCAGTACTTAGTAATTTCATTCTAGCTTCACCAAGCTCATCTGATGCCAACATCAATTTCTTTTCTAACTCTTGGATGGTATTCTTCATGGAGAGATTATCTTCCTTCAATCTTTCATTCTTCTACACGTTTTCACCCATTTTTCATACATAGCTTTGTAATCCTCGTAAATATTATCCTTTTTATCATCTAGGCCACTTCTATGGTTGTCATAATCTGATATTAGGTCTCGAGCTGAGTTGTTTTCATTTTTCTTGAAATTTTTCGATTTTCCCCCTTTTTCGACTTCAGTTACTTCCTTCTCAGTTATTGTCAAGCAAGTAACTAGACTCTTGCTATATAAAGCAACTAACGCAGCACCATTAGCGATTTCTTCTTCGCTACCACATTTACTCTCGGAATCATTCTCACTCCAGGAACTAGTAAAGGATTTTCCTTTTCTCTTCTTCAAGGAATTAGCACATTCAGTTTGAACGTGTTCGAAACCTTGACATCCATGACATTGGATTCTCCTTACCTTCTTTTCACCCTTTTTGTGTTTTGGCTTGTTGTTTTAAGTTGTTATTCGATGAACTCCCACCATGTTGTCTAAAGTCGGGTCTGTCCTTTTTCATTCTTTTCAGCCATTTACCAAAATTTCATGTGAGTAGTACAAGTCTTCATTTTCATCCGATTCATCTTCCGCATCATTCACACCTTTTCTAGTTTCAACCTGTAGTGTCAATCCTTTCCTTCTTTCTTGCTTACCCCTTAAAAGATTCATTTCGAAATTTGTAAGAATTCCAATTACTTTTTCCAATGACAGATCATTAATATCATAGGCCTCCTCTATTGTTGCAATTTTCGGAATAAATCTCAGAGGTAGTGATCTTAACATTTTCTTGACTAGTTTCATATTGGAATATTTCTTCCCGAGTTGATGTGCCTAATTTGCTATATCTCGTAATCTTTCATGAAAGTCTCCAATAGTCTCATTTTCATCCATCTTTAGTTCTTGAAACCTCACAGCTAACATCTGTAGTTTTGACGTTATCACAGATTTTGATCCTTCATGAATAGTCTGCAAAGCATTCCATGCTTCTTTAGCTGATTCACAGGCTAATATCATTGAGAAGCATCCCTCATCAATAGCACTGAATATCGCATGCATTTCTTGTAAATTTCCAAGTGCACTTTATTCTTCGGCTCTTGTCCATTCAGTTTGATCTTTTTGAACTACCTCTCCTTTATCATCAATAATCATCGGATGCGTTCACGCATGTACTACCGAATGCCAAGCTTTTGTACCCTAAGCTTGTATAAAGACTTTCATCTGTGATTTCCATGCAGGATAGTTAGATCCATCCAACAGTGGTGGTCTGGTGATTGATGCACCCTCTCTTGTAGCCATGTTCGCAAAACTAGGATCTACAGTAACTTGCTACCAAGTTTTGAATAAGTAACCTTGCTCTAATACCAATTGAAAAACTAAAGGGGATAGTAGTTTCGCAAACTTTCCAATTTTTCCATGGACATCTCTAGCACAAACGAAAAATAAAAGCAATCAAAAACGAAATAATAAAAAGCACAAAAAATTTGGTAACGCAGTTCGACACGCCTTGCCTACGTCTGTGGGGCCCTCACCTAGCTTAATACTTTCACGAAAGTGCAATAAATTTACACAATGTCACATTGAAGCAACACCACTCAATCCTTGTAACTATCTCTCAACCTCACTTTTCGTGAAAGATTTTCACACCCAATAACACAACCAACTCATGTTAACCTCGTCAAAGGATTTTTCTAAAAACTTTTAATTAAAATATAATTAATAAAAATAACTCAAGTAATCAATCAACTAAGAACATAACAATGGTATACTTGAGATAAAAGAAGGACTTCCCTATAGTTTCAGCTTCCTGAAATACATCTGAATAATAGTCCATTAGTTGGACTGATTTATGCCAACTTTAGAACTAGACCACATAATAGTATGCTAATCCAACGATTCAATATCAAAACAAGAATCTCAAGGTTCTTCACTCATGCACATTGTCCAGCTTCAACAACTCCAATTAAACCATATGGGACACTACACACACCATGTATATTTCACACACAATCCCAGAAGAACAACTCTTAGAAATCAGAAGTTAACCCACGGTGTATCTCACTCCATAACAGATGCACGACTTAAGATATATATTTTCCAGAATTCAATTAACCCCACCTCACTAGTTGATGCAACACATACGGGATACACTCATAGAGACGTGAACGATACTCACCAGCAAAATCCTTTCATAAACACGCAAAACAACTTCCCTTTTTCTGCGGTCCACAAATCTGGCAATACACATATCAATTACCAACGTGATATACCACAAATTTGTCAAAGAATAGACTTTAATTTTGTGTAGAATTCTTACACAGTTATAAGTGTGACTACCACATTTTTTAAATCTCATTCCAATTAATATCTTATATGCCCAATTAATAACTAAGATGCCAAAACTAAATAAAAAGATATATACAATATATCTTAACAAGTCCCAACAGGAAAACACTCCCTCCATAAGAACACCATTACCTGCTTGTCAATTTCAAAGGCCTTCTCTCGATGATGTTGGTCAACAACTTGCTTGTACTTCTGGTTTGGCTACTCAAGCTTTTGCTTCACTTTAGTTTGGATGTCCTGCCACTGATTTTCCATATTCTCTGCCTCTTTGCTCTTCTCAGCAACGTTGGGTAGTGTTGCCAAGTCAAGTGCATGTTGTGGAGCTTTAGTATAGACAACAGAGAAAAGACATCGTCCGAGGGTCGTGTGCACTACATTGTTGTAAGCAAACTCAGCCTATGCCAGCTCATGATCCCACTATTTAGGCCTATCCCTGTAGATACTCCGGATCATATTGCCCAATGTCCTGTTCACCACTTATGTTAGCCTGTTAGCTTGGGGATGTGTTGTGCTGCTGAACTGTAATGATGAGTCAAACATCCTTTATAAAGTCCTCCAAAAATGCCCCAGAAACTTCCTATCATGATTAAAAGTGATAATCATTGGCACACCATGCAAACAGACAACTTTTTTGAAAAATAATCTAACTACTCCGCTTGCATCAGTAGTCCTCTTACATGCAATGAAATGAGCCATCTTAGAGAACCTGTCAACCACAACAAAAACAAAATTCACACCCGTTGTGTACGAGGCAAGCCAAGTATTAAGTCCATGGACAGATCCTCCCAAATGTTCTCTGGGACTGGCAAAGGTAAGTATAACCCTATGTTCTGTGCTTGCCCTTTAGACGTCTGGCAGACATAACACTTCCGCACCATACTCCCCACATATTTACGCATCTTGGGCTAGAAATACCTCTCATCCATTACAGTAAACGTCTTATCACGCCCAAAATGTCCAACCAACCCTTCACCATGGATGTAACGAATAAGCTTCTCCCTCAAGGAAAATTTTGGGACACACAACTGATTTCCCTTCAAAAGAAACCATCCAACAGATAATAGTCATCAACAATATGAATAGAAACATACTGCTACCAGATATTTTGGAAGTCAAAATCTATAGGATATGGATCCTTGAGCAGATCAAAACCCACAATCTCCTACTTCAGCACCACTAACAGATCAGCCCTCCAACTCAACACATCTGCCACCTTATTTTGTGCTTCATATTCATAAACCAGCTTGTAAGTAAATTTCTAAAGAAACTGTGTCCACCTTGCATGCATATCCTTGCTGATCCGTTTCTAGCTGCTCAAATATTTCAGAGCATCATGATCAGAATAAATAATGCACTCCTTACCGATCAAATAATGCTCCCAAGTCTTCAAAGTGAGCACTACAACATAAAACTCCTTGTCATAAGTGGTCCACTTATGCCTCACATCACTAAGCTTCTCACTGTAGAATGAAACGGGACGCTTCCTTTGAGATAGAACTCCACCGACTCCAACTCCACTGGCATCACACTCCGCCTCAAACAGATCATCAAAGTTTGGCAACACCAATACTGGGGAAAAACACAACTTATGTTTTAGTAAGTTCAAACTTGCCTCAGCTTCCTACCCCCAATGGAATTTTCCTTTTTTCAAACATTCAATAAAAAGTGCAGCAATAGAACTGAAATCTCAGATAAAGAATTTGTAAAAAGTTATCAACCTATGAAAACTCCTCACCTCCAACACTGTTTTTGGGGAAGGCCATTCCTGGATGGCCCTAATCTTTGCCTCATCAACATGAATCTCACCAGCACTTACCACAAATCCCAGAAATATCAGCCTGGGTGTAAGAATTTGTATTTCTTCAAATTCACATACAACTTACTTTCCTGCAGAACTGTCAGTACTTTCTGAAGATGCAACAAATGATCTGACTCCGAACGACTATAAATCAGAATATCATCGAAATAAACTACCACAAACTTCCCGATGAAAGGTTTCAATACCTGATTTATGAGTTGCATAAAGGTACTCAAAGCATTGGATAGCTCAAATGGTATCACCATCCACTCAAACAACCCCTCTTTGGACTTGAATGTCGTTTTCTACTCATCTTCAGGTCTGGTCCGAATTTGATGATATCCACTCCTCAGATCAATTTTGGAGAATATCATCGCTCCATATAACATATCTAGCATGTCATCCAACTGTGGAATAGGAAACTGATAGCCAACAGTAATTTATTAACAACCCGGCTATCAATACTGAAACATCCTACTACCATAGGGTACTTACCCAAACATTCAGGAACATTCAAGTATATATCCTATGATAATGGCATGTTAGAGCAAAAACAGATCCAACTTACAAATGGCATCATCTAACATAATCAGAAGTCATCAAATTTTAAAATCATTCATTGCATTCATTCACAAGGTTTACACTTTTTCCATTAGACAAATATTTACATAATTTCATACAGGTCCTAACAAAAACTACAAAATAAAAGCTATAACTCTCTAACGTCAGCTAACAGACCTCTGACCCATAACTTAGTCCAAAACGTTCTTCTAATCCAGGATAAACATTAAGTCTCCTGTCTCATACCTAAAAAATCACGTTGCAATTTTATGAGTTTTGCGAACTCAATGAGTGAACCATCATTGATGATTTCACCGAATCACACACACATATCACATATTTCACATATATTCTTTCAGATCATATATACATTCCAGATATTCACACAACATGGTATATCATATAATCACACAATTCACATAGCCAAGTATAACAAATAGTTCATAACAATTTATCATTCATTTCAGCTTTGCAAATCATTCAATGAAATTCAGTCTTATAATGCTATATGCATGAGACTCACATTCTTTCTTATTGTTGTGACCGAGTGCCTATTACATGTAAAAATATTGGCCCATTTGGCTCAGTCAGAACAAATTCACGGAGAATAGCTCTATGTGTAAGATCATATATCACTGAGCAAAGCTCTACGTGCAAGCGCTTGATACTGGCTACTCCGGTCACAACGCCTTTATCTGAACATGCATTTTATGTAATGTATCAATTCAGAATTTACCATATATCACAATCATGTATAAAGCACGGTCAGAATTTCATAATCATCGGACCTAAGTCCGGCATTCAACTTTCGTTGAGAATTCACATTTCATACAGAATGATCAAACAAATCAAAGCACTTCTAATACAGTCCCAAATATTTACTCCTCGGACTTTAAGTCCGGAATTCAGAAACAAATCGCAACAATTTAATAATTGGCAAATCAAATCAAATCAATCCTATGAAATTCATCTAGGTTGACTCATAGTACGCTCCAATAAGCTATTGCCTGGATGGTCCGGCAATGTTTAACTAACGTCCGATGTGCTCCTCTAAAACATACACAACACATTTACAATATATCACATTTTTGCACAAATGTATAAGTATTCCTCTATGCACATGTACTTACATAAAATATGCACAATGCATGTTCAATGACAATTCCGGGTTTCTTATCAAATCATCCAGATATCAAAGTCCTTATTAATCTCATTTGTACTTATAATTTGGACCAACATAAAACAATGTGCAATCAATTTCATAACCTAATTAACCACTTCAGCTTTTTCTTACATTCATACGGGTCAACTTTGCATAATTAATTTGATAGGGTTAATGACAAAATTAGGTAAGACTTCCTTCTAGAAAGTTTCACTCCAATGTCTTAAGTTTCTAATGATACCAAGATCATGAAATTTGATTCATTATTCAATGAGTTATGCACAAAATACCACAGACTATACACATTTGAAATTTTGGCTAATGCATGATCATGCATTCAAGTTTTACACCTCATATCTCTCAATTTCAGTATCCAAAAATTACAAACTTTATGCCAATTTAAAGCTAAGAGAATAAGCTACAACTTTGATGAAGACACCTTAGCCTAATTCGTCCCACATCAATACAGTTTATTCAATAACCACAGGACATGATTTCTATCCCTGGTAGTGCTTCAGCTTAAGCTAAGACTCAATTACATGCCAATTTTGAAAATCTTAGAGACAGAATTAAAAGTTCACTTCTTGAAGAAAGTTTTAGACATATGTATCTAGTTTAATATGAATTAAAAATCAACTCATTCAGAAATCTACAGCTCAAGTTATAATCAGAAATCATGTTCATGAAAATTCTCCAGTTTATAACATTCCAGCAGACTTCCACACTTTCATCCTATCAATCATTATCAAATTAATTCAGATAGCTCTAAATTTTTATAGAGAGAAAGACAAAATTCATAGGAATCCATTGATCCAAGTTTCAAGTCATTTAGAGTTAGGATGAAAAAGTTATAGCCAAAAGATTTAGATTTGTTCAATGATATACTCTAGTTCATAACTCACACATGTAACTACCACCTTTTTCTCTCTCTAGCACGCAAACCTTCATCTTCTTCACCAAAAAAACTCTTTCATTTTCATTTCATTTTTTTCCAGCAAAAACACAATCCTAATTCATCTACTCCACATTTCTAACTCCAAAAACAAACTCTACACAAATCAAATTCAATTTTACACTTCCAAAATCACAAATCCGAAACACCCACCATTCTTCTTGTCTCTCTACTGTAACTTTTTAAAAACTCAATCTCACATCTATTAACTCCAATAACTTGCAAATAATTTCTCTAACCCATTTTTAGCTCATTAGTACTCACAAAATTCCAAAAATCCAAGATTCACATTAAACATCAAAATCCGATTACCACACATGCAACTTTAAATTTCCAGCACATTTTAAACAACTCCATATTAACACCAAAACTACTCCACTTTTTTTTAGTTCATGCAAGAACTCATTTTCAACCATCAAAACATCATTTACAACATTCAAAACCAAACTTAAACACAACTTACTTGACTCAACAGGGATTCAAGTAGTGAGAGTGAATCAAAGATACAAAATCAACAAGTTGTTGTTCGGTGATGGCTAAACATAAAGAGAGTTTTGAAAGTTGTACTTTCAGTGAAGAACAAGAGAGCGGAACAAAGCTGTACCGATTCTTCCACATAAAACACGTACTACTTGTCCTTGTGCATGTATTACATTTGTCACTTATTAGCAGTCCACGTGTCATCATACATACAAGCAATTTGTCACAATTAATTGCCACATGTCACACTATAATTGGCTCATAAATTAATATTTTTCTAAAATTTGCTAAAAGTTCCAAAATATCCTAAATATACCAAGATTGCCAAATCATATTTAATATATTCCAATTTAATCCACAATTTCCATTTATAAACCAATTTACCCTGAAATGCCAATGAATCCATGTACAATCATATGAATGTGCAAGAAAAATGTGTATGACACAATTAATTTATGCATGACGTGCATTTTCTTAATTTTCTTAGAAATTTTTCATAAGTTACTATTCTAGCCTTAACATGGGTAACGGTATGTTACAAATACACATCTTCCAACTCCCATTAACCTTTGGAGTTAGCTAGGCTGGAGCTGCACATAGACTCCTGCTCTCCTTGATATGTCTCTTTTGTAACAACTCCTCAATCTTCTCCCACAGTACCTCACTCTCTTGGGGACTTATCTTGTAATGTGGTAGATTCGATAGACTTGCCCCCGGGATGAAATCAATGTGATGTTGGATGTCTCGTATAGGTGGAACCCCTCTAGGAGGTCTTCTGAGACTACATCACTGAACTCCTCTAATATGGGCTACACAGCTTCAGGCACTCCTAGTTTTACCTTTTCAGAATTCAGGACCGATTTCACCATCACTACGTAAAACTCCCCCTCTTCTTGAATTGTTGCTCACATCTCCTAACTCGTCTCGACTATGGTCAGTGTCTACCCCTCTACTTTAGAAGCATTGGGATGACTCGCTTTTCTGAATGATTTCAGCATGAACCTCATCCCATCTTTCTCCAACCGGTAAATATTTTCTCACCCTTCATGAATGGCTACTGCATCAAACTGCCAAGGTCTACTCAACAACAAGTGGCAAGCATCAATATCCACTACATCACAATAAATCTCATCAGTATATGAACCAATGGAAAAAGGAACCTTACACCATTCAATCACCCCAGCTTTGTCCAGAACCTTGATCCACCCAATGGTATATGGGTTAGGATGTCACTTCGTTTGCAAACCCAACCATTGCACTACATCTCGACTAATGATGTTCTCGCAACTACCACTATGTACACCAAATGTGAAACAACTGGTGTCGCTGCAATGAATCTTCCTGCTTCGGGCTCAACATCATCGTCTGGATGAAGAAATTTGATGTCTCATAATCCTCATCCTCATAATTGTCCTCATTACCATCTGGACCACAGCAAATCTCCCCATCATCATCCTCCTTTTTAGTCAGATTTACGCCCCTACTCGACATTCATAAGAGAGATGATCGGCTTCTCTGCACTTATAACTCTTCTTCCCTCGAGGTTTGGCATAGGGGTTAGGGTTTGTTGTTGCCCTTGGTGCCTCCCCTATCTTGGTCTTTCCTACGGCCTTATCTTCTCTCCAATTCTGGAATATACGCTCGGTCGACTTCTCCGCTACAAGCCTCTCTACTGACTTATCTATCTGTCTTTCTCCCTGGGTCCACGAATTCTGGGTACCTCCTATTCATAAAAAGAACTCGGAATGACTATCTTCTAGCAAAATCGTTTCTGCCCTCATGGCCAAATTCCGTGTTGTCATCATGTCATGGATCACCCCAATGGCCCTACGAACTGTAGGCTTAAGACCATCCAGGAACCGTGCCACTTGCTAATCCTCTGACTCCTGTAAGTTATTACGCTCTAACAACCTTATAAACTCCACTGTGTACTCTAGAACTAATTGTGTTCCCTACTGCAACCTCTGGTATTTCTGGAATAGAACTTGTTCATAATCAGGTGGAAGGAAATCCAGAAGAATCAACGCTCTCATCCTCAGCCACGTTTGGATCTGGTCAAGCCCTTCTCTTTACCTCCTATGTTGCAGCCTCTCCTACCAGGCAGACACTCCTTCTTTCAGCCGACATGCCACCAGTCTGACACGTTTCCTCTCAGGAATATCCATGTATTCAAAAAAATGATCCACATCACACAACCAATCAAGGACACCCTCAACTCCCAAGTACCCGTTGAAGGGCGAAATATCCACCTTAATTCGATTATTTGAGTTTTGGCCACGCTCATCCACATCATCAAAGTAGTCCAGAAACTAATCCTCTTCATCATCCGCTTCTCTTTCAACGTAGGCTTGCCGCCTGTGTTGGTTTCCAGGAATACGTCTCCCAACAAGCCAACCAGGGGGTGAATCCTCCTGATCTATTGCCTCACCATTGTTCTGATCCCTGTTGGTGCCCACAACTAGGTTACGAATTTGAGTAATGATCTTCTTGGAGCGCTCCTCTATACGTCCCATACGGAGATCCAGCCGCTGCTCAATTCATCGCTCCAGGGCTTTTAACGCCACTCTGTTGTCAAGCAAAATCCTAGTCCCATGATCACCGTTCTTGAGAGCATTGCCTCCTAGTTTCGTAAGGTCAGCCATATAGTAGGCACTTCAATCCTGCTCTGATACCACCTGACGTAGCGAGTTAGCGTAAGATAAACTAAGGTAGAACACGTCTAGCCTTAGGAAGATAATTTGGACTCGTCCAAAAGAGAAAATTATGAATTGTATTCATATTGAATGAATAATACAATGAATTGAGACATATATACAGCCTTAGAAAACCCTAATTTGAAAAGAGAAAGATATCCTAGAATAATTAGGAAAGGAAAAATGCAGTAATTTTCGGAGGCCGCATAAACCCCCTAAATAGTGTCAAAACAGCCCAAAAAATGTGGTAACGGAGGCTAAGCCATATTATGCTTGTAGATAATGAATTTCCCTTCAGTTTGATATACTGTAGGCCTCAAACGGATAACCGTAGCAAAAGTTATGGCCTCTAGAAGTTGGGCTTTCTTTTACGCCCGAATTTTTTCTTCTAACTTCCTGGTCCATAAACTCCTCGACTACACGCTCCATGTCATTAGTCATCCAGGATCTCCATTTGAATGAGCCTATTTCCATTCCTGCACACTACATAAAGAGGAAAAGAAATCACTAGGATATATCTTATTATCTCTTAAGTGTGCATAATATTAATGAGGAGGCAAAGTCCTCAACTCAAAATCATTTACTTCTTTAGTAGCAGGTAAAAGTTGACTTTCTCTTTCTAACCAAAAAAACACCATTATTAAGGTTACTAGCCTTCTATTTTTCTTTATGTTTTTACATAATCATCACCATTTAACTTTGTGACTTTATGCATACTAAGGTTTATGATGTCTATCTTAAAGAATTCATCATTTAGGACAAGAAGTCTTTTCAAAGTCCTATATCTATAGAATTCTACTTTTTCCTTGCCAACCTAAATATAAGCTTTCCCACAGCTATATCAATAATATCCTCTCCAATAGCTAAAAGCATCACCTTAAGGTAATTGGGACTCCAACATCATATTCTATGCCCATCACTAAAAAGTCGATAAGAGAGATATTTTCTTAGTTCACGAGTAGATCTTTCATAACCATAATTAAATACTTAATGGATCTATCTACAAGTTGGAGTGACATATTTGTTAACTTAAGCTCCCCTATTCTTAGCTTCTTGAAATAAATAAAGACATAAGATTAACACTTGTGCCTTCATAGAATGCTTTCCCCTTTTTTGAGTAAAGCTTTGAATCTGCCTTCTCAACTCAATATTCTTGTGTGAAGGGAAAAATATCAGCATAAGGCATCATAAATTTAGTCTCACTCCTCAAAAGATTCCACCTTGACCGAAATCAATCATGTCCTTACTTGCTCTCTTATGTAGTAAGGAAACACCTCATCTGAAGCTTGTCTTTTGTAAGGTCATTCAATAAAATTGTCTCTGGATCAACGATTAGAATTCCTTTATGAATGTAATCATGTCTTTGTTAGGTGATCGGCTAAACATCGATAGCAATTCGATATGTACTTGCTTCAACTTATAATTTCTCACCCTTGCACTTATCATGAGCATCTGGATGTCCCCTATGCATTCTTCTTTGGTTGATAGTTAAAAAAGGAGTTACCTTTTTTTAATGTACTTTGTCAATATTATCTGTTAAAAGTTAAAACTAAGTTAAAAAGGTATCTCCGTCCCATTAAAGATGGCTTCCCAGCCTACTAAAAGTCTCCCCACCAAATCCCAAAACTTTTGATATAACAAAATTTAAACCGTCTACCCCGGGGGCTTTAACTAAGATCACCCATCTCCGGGCATTAAATGAGATTAGAAAAGTCCAAGCTGTTGCTCGATTTGGATCTCATCTTTGGGGCCCTTCCCTCATAAAAGGTTGTGGGGGTTCAAATGTTCTTAGAACTATGTAATTTCGCTAGACAACAAAAAAGCAAATATGAGACTTAATAGCGGATAAGCGACTCACCCGATATGCAATTTGTTTGGTTCCCTTCTTATCACCTCGATTATATAGCAGGAAGGAAGACACGATCGATTACGCAGACTCGATGTTCCCATGGAAAAGATAGCAGGCTTTACCTCAAGGAGACTGAAGTAATAACAGCAAGAGGAACAACAGAAAAATCACCGAAAAAAGAAATATCATTACTCGTGATATGTTGTCCAGTAGGAACCTAAAAAAAAGCAAAAAGGAACATAACCTTCTATACGATGAATGGAATAAAACCATATCAAATTCCTAATTATACGACTTTTATATGATGTCCTTCCTACTTGGACTCCCGTAGCACATCATGGTCAACAATCATGGTCATCTATGGTCATAGCACCACTGGGCCCTAAGATTATTAAATATTTTTAATTTTTAATTATATATATATATATATATATATATATGCATATATATGTCAGGACGGAAAT
Source organism: Erythroxylum squamatum (assembly GCA_025629845.1). Classification (NCBI taxonomy): domain Eukaryota; kingdom Viridiplantae; phylum Streptophyta; class Magnoliopsida; order Malpighiales; family Erythroxylaceae; genus Erythroxylum; species Erythroxylum squamatum. The sequence goes on from JAOTBA010026386.1 coordinate 14,810, forward strand.
ATTTAGAAATTATCGGTGCATTAGACCCTTAAAATTTTAAAAAATTAAATATTTGGACTCTCCTATCTTAAATTTTTAGCTCCGTCTATGCCTCTAATATAGCCTTCTAATTTCTTGTGCATTCGAATCCACTTCTCCCCTGAACATTGCGACCGATAGGGCTCTCGTTGTTCTAAAACAAGTTTTTATTCATTTTAAATCCAATCATTTTTGAGAATTTTTTATTCAATTAATCTTAAATTATTTAATATTTATATTATAAAACAATTTAGAAATTTCAAATTATGACTGAAAATATGGAAGCAAAAATAGAACCATAAAAAATAATTTTTTAAGTTTTCAGAAGGTAAAAGTAACCTTTTAGTAGACTTGAAAAATGTAATAGCCTAAAGAAAAGAACTATGAAGTCCTATAAACCAATAACTAAAAGGGATATTTCAAATATTTTCATTAAAAGGATCTCAAGTAAAGACCACAATGCATGAAATCAAAGCAGGCCGTTCCTAATATTTTATAGGTCTTGGACAAAATAAAAAAAATCTATTTTTGCTTATTTTTGAGCCTTCATAAAGAATAAAAATAAACAAAATATGGACATTTTTTGTTATTCTTTATAAGGTCAAAAATAGGTCCTATTTTATTTCATTTTATTTGTTATAAAAATAAAATAGGACAAAATATACTATATTTTATTATTTATAAGGATGAGCCGTGGGCAGGTGCCCACCTTGCCCTTGCCCAGCGTGGGTCCTGAATCAAAGTAAGGAAATTAAAAGATTTGATTTGTAATTGTTTGAGCGTTTTGAAATTATACATAAACTTAGCGTGCTTGATATTCTAATTAATAATCACAATATATAGGTTAAAGCAACAAATACGGTTCGACTTGCATCCATTCCACAAAATGTTATAAAACTGATTTTTCAGAAAGGAAAATGCGACTTTCTACTATTTATGGGCACCTTAGTTTTGATTGCTAGCACGCACTTTATTAAGTGGCCATATTTAAGTAATACTAAACTCTCCAATATTGCATTGGATAAAGTTCACAATTGATTTATAAAATGGTAGCCCTCCACAACTTTAGCTTCTTTGGGGTATAAAAATGAAAGGCAGCATAAAAGGAATAGACATGTAACAGATGTATAACCAATTCAACTATGGAACCATCTTTTCCTTTTTCTACAGATAATCCGAATATGAGATTTGGAAATTTTACATTTTCCGAAATTAATTTAAATGATTGAATCGGAAGGTTCTATTGTTATAAAAAAGCACAATGGGAAGCATATTGGGCACAACTGGTAAGGGAAGGGATATGGGGTATTCGGTTTCATCGTTCATGTTAACCACGCGTTTGCTTTCCGGAGCTTCTTTTCTGGCCAATAGCAGCTCCACTTACCAGTGCAAAATGATTGTCAAAAACAGAGGGGTCGCTTTTTCAAGGTTTATTATTCAAATCCCTTCCTTTTCCCCTCATTTTTCTTTTCTGGTCGTTGTATTAAGTTTAGCCCCTAAACTTTGCACTCTTACTTCATTGTCTAGCAATTATAGGTTACGACAGGATGAAATCTTAGAAGCATTTGTTGTTGACTTAAATACTTGAATTTTCTTCTACTTCTTGATAATAGTTGTATACTATTGTTCATCAAATTTCTATGTCAATAAGCATGGGTAATGTTAAAGATGGGGTTTGAATTCTACTTTTTTGGACACAAGGGACCAATATGTACAAATTCTCTTATTCTTATATTTACTCTTTTTTTTCTTTTTTCCTCGGTTTGGCATTTATATGTGATTAGTTTGACTAGAATTGTTAACCCGAGTGTGTGAATCTGTTTCAGGTTGAGAAGTTACAAAAAGAAAAACTTAAATTAGAATTAACTTTGGACATGTATGGGCAACAAATTTATGACAATAGGTACATTATAAAAGAAGCGTTGTGGAAATCTTTTCAACAGTCGATAATCCTTTAGGGATATGCCTGTGGTATTTATATGTAGATACTACCAAGGGAGACTAAGCAGGTCCTCTATTTCCTATATTATCTTCGGCACACTAAAAAATTCACTTGTATTCTTGCCTTACACAAGTCTCCTTTCTTGTTGTTAAAATTTCAAATGCTACTTCTTGTTATATAACTCCACTGCATGATTTTGCTTTTCTAATTTTTTTCTACATTTGCATCCAAAATACGGTGCTTCTAGTTTCATTTAGTTGTTCAATGCAATTATATATGGGATGTTCATAGTTGAACAAAATAGTTTTTTGAATTAGTTAGTAATTACTTGTACCACAGTTTGTGGATCTTCAAAATAGATTATTTGATATTTCTAAATTCATGCTTTTATTATTATCTTAAGGATAAATCACATATGTCTATGCTAACTGTTTGTCTCTATTGTTATGATCATGTTTTGTAAATTTTACAAACTGACTTGTTTATGTAGATACATCAGCAAAAACACTTAGCAGGTATATGCTCTAAACAATGGGTGGAGATCAAATCTTTGGAGGTTCCGGTCACTTATCTTTCTTATATTATGACTGGGGTATGAATTTGCTATCATCAACATGGGCAAACCAACCTAGTCGTCTCAACATTTATAATTTATAAATTGGTCTTTGTATTTATTGTTTTGTTTTTAAGAATTATTAAGGTTGTAATTAAAATTTTGTATACGAAGAATATTATTTTTATTGGTATAATTTAATGATATTTTACTTTTTATATAGAATGTTTTAAATTATCAATTATTTTTAATAATAAATTAACAATAAAACAAATCTAAATTTTTATATAATAATATGGATTAAAAGTGTCACTAATAATTATAATCAACACGGGATAATATTTTGTTAAAATGTACATTAAAAATTTGACTACATTTTATAAAATGTAGCTAAAAACATTTGGCTACGTTTTCAAAAATGTAGGTAAAACTTTTTGGCTACTTTTTCATAAATGTAGCTAAAAACCTTTAGCTACGTTTCTAGAAACGCGGCTAAAAATATTTAACTATATTTATGGAAACGTAGCTAAAAACTTTTGACTACGTTTTAGAAAATGTAGCTAATAATTTTTCTCTACGAAAACCAAGCGTAGTCCAAATTTATTAACAATGATTTCTCAAAATGTCGCTAATATTTTTTAACTATGAAAATAAAGCGTAAAAAAAACTATTAGCAACAATTAGCAAAAAACGTCGCCTATAGTTTTCAGCTACAAGGATTTGGCGACGTTTTTTTACGACGAATGTAAATCGTTGCTAATGACTATTAGCGACGATTTTGGCACTTCTAGTGACGATTTTTTTATAGTCAAATGTGGTTTCTGTTGTTACGTTTCTAATTTAGGCTCTCTTGTTAACATTATTAGGATTTTTGGATGGCCTTCAAGTTTATTTTCAACGTGTATTTAGATTTTAGATATTTTTATCAAATATAAACATTATTTATAGATATATTATTAGATAGGATGTTTTTAAATAATGTGATCTCTGTAGAAAAAATTATAATAATTTCAAAAGTAAGACCAATAATTTAAAGTCATATTAAATTTTGGTATAAGATAAAAATCAAATAAAATGTAACCCTATCAGTGAAATAACACAAGATCGAATCTAAGCACAGCGAAAAGAATAAATTTTTGTACAGAATCAACTTTAATAAAAAATTAATTAGAAACATAAAACAAGAAATTAACAAAGCTATCTGTTCTATTTGGCAGCGGGTAGTTCTCTAGTTCTGGTAGCCAGAGATCTCTCAGTCTTTGCTGATCTAAATCAA
>JAOTBA010026550.1:0-18516 GCA_025629845.1 Erythroxylum squamatum
TTGGAAGTTGGATGATCCATATAATGGTGTTAGGATGAGTGTAGAAAATCAATTATGAATGGGAAAATGTATGTGTTCTGTTTTTGGATAATGATCAAATATAGATCATGAATTGATTTGTGAATGTTTTGGATTTGAAATATAGTTGAGAATGAGGAGTGTTAGGGTAGAAAAAGTGATCTTGGTATGAGTTGTGTTAGAATAAGATTTGGAAACAAAATTTGGTAGTTGAGCCGGGAAAATGTTACAGTAACATAATCTTTGAGTATGCTTCAGTCTTTTAGTCATAACTTCTTCTAGAGTTGTTCAATTGAGATGATTCTTAATTTGGATTAAACTAGAGATATATGGATATATTGCTTATGAAGACATTGAATTAAACTATATTGGTTTCTAGACAGAAGGTCTAATGAATTCAAATAAGTTAGAGAAGTTGGTTTAGTATAAAAGAAAGAAAAGAGAAATAGGGTAGAAATGTGTGTTTTGAATTCAGGAGAAAAACTGGATTAATTTAGGTTGAATTAAACAAAGTTGTCTTCTTGAAAGTTTTAACTTATCTTTCTAGCTTTCCAACGCTATATAGTATAAAATTTTTCGATACCAGAGCTGAGAGATCTGATCATTAGAAGTTTGTAATACTATATAGAATGGACATTCGGGACAACTGCATTAATTGGAAATTTTGACCCTTTGGAGGCAAAATATCTTTCTAAGGTCTTCATGGAAGTTGTAGGTCTAGAAGTCATCTTCGAAATGGTCTTGAATGACCTTAATTCGATATCCCTAGTGAAATTTATACCTATTTTACCAATATAGGTCGGAAGAAGAAAAGCAAGAAGGGAGAAGTCGCGATCGCGACTCTGCGGACTTGCGTGAAAGTCGCGATTGCGACCTGCAATTCTCCCCCTAAACTTGAATATGTTCCACTCTTTTGGCCATAACTTTTTCATCTGACCTCCAAACGATCTGATCTTTGAAGCCATGGTTTCCTAGCACATTTCTCTATCTCTCCATAAAAATTTATAGCTTTTGGTAATGATTTGAAAAATATTGATTGAATCAAATTAAGTGTATGAGTTGGAAGAGCATGAATTGGATATTTTTACTGAACATACTTCGATATTTGGATGATATCTTGATCTTTAGTGATCCAAATGAGATGGTTTTTGATTTGGAGTAAAGTAGAGAAATAGGGCTACAAATTATTTGAAAAAGTATAATTTTGATTCATTCTCTAATATATTCAAATTCTAGATGGAAGTGTATAGTACACTGTTTTTGTATATGAACAACTCGAAAATGTTTGAGGCATATCTTCCAAATTACTGAACCGAATTGAATGATTTTAGTGTCAACGGAAACCTAAGACATATAGGAACACTTTTCTAGAAGGGAGTATGACAAAATTACCTCATTTTCACTTTCTAATTGAATGTGAACTGTAAACCTAAAAGTTTGTGTTTGAAAAATCTAAAGTAAGTCAATGAGAAATGAATTATGTGTTTAATGGTTTTAGTGAGGCATAAATCTAAGTATAAATTATACTTAGATGAGCTTTGATATGAGAAAGATTATGTGATGGAATTGATGGAAAAATACCAGGGATTGTCATGAACATGCATGGTATATATTTCATTTCATACATGTGCATTATTAAACACTTATAATAGTGCAAATTGTGATATGTGTATGTTTTGCATGATATAGAGGATCGTATTGACAGCCATCATCCAGACGTTTCCAGACCTTGGAAGCAAATGCTAATCTAGAGCATACTGTGAGTAGACCGAGATGGTCTCACTTTATTGTTTGTTTTGTTTGAATTTTGTATTAATTGACTACTGGATGATGTTATGAATGTGATTGATTGTGTTGGTTTCCGTACAAAAGGTCCGATGAATGTGATGTATGAATGAAATATTAAAGTGCTCCTTGTATGTGAATTGGATGAAATACGTGATACATGACTTGGTTATTAAATGCCAGACCTAGTTCTGAAGGAAAATGTGATCATGCCCATAAGTAAAAACGTGATTCTCAACTTTAATGTTGAATGTCGGACTAAGGTTTGATGATATGGGAATGTGATTGAATGGTAACATGCAAATGTGATTAATGCATTCCATTTCATGAATGCATGAAATATAATCGCAGTTGTGACCTGAGTAACCACCGATCAGAACTTAAAGCTCAAAGTGTAAAATGAGCCTCGAGCTTAGAAAGTGATTAAGAGCCTAAGGCTCACTATGTAAAATGAGCCCTATCTCCATCGGATAGGGGACAGATAGTAATGAGCCCGGTATCCAATAGATACGAGACAATTTAGGCACCCGGTCGCAACAAAGTAGCAAATGAAAAGTGGGTCTCATGTGCACTGCATATGCATAATATGAGTGATTAAATTGTATTGAATGTGAAGTAAGAAATGTGAAATGATGTGAATTATGTGTTACATGATTGGGTGAGCCATTGATGATGGTCACTCATTGAGTTCGCAAAACTCACCCAAAATTACAAATATTTTTCACGGCTCAGAAGAATACGCTGTTAGGCAACGGGAGTATACCTACTGCATGCGAGTGAAAGATAGAGGTCGGGATTAGTTCACGTCTGCAATTTGTATTTTTCTTATTTTTGTACAATTTGTATTCCGAAATTTTTGTACCATGTGTATACAAATGGATTTATGTTGTAATGTAAAGTCATTATGACTAAAAATGTTTTATGTTTATAATGGGCCCCAAATGGCTATTGAAATTCTGTTGATTGTATTGTTATGACTGAAAATGTTTATGAAATAAAGCGGTCCCAAATTGTTTACTGATTTTTACGTATTTGATTGTATTAAAAAAAATTATGTACTGAGTTTTGACTATTTCAGTGCGATAGCACGCCACCCTCGCGGGACATAGATTCGGATATTACCTACAATGTCAGGTTCGGGTCTTACGGGAGTGGGATGTTACAGCATCACTCGTTCCTCCCTCATTGTCATTATGAGGAACTTCTCTTTCTATTGTGTGAACATGCGGCTCAAAATAATGTGAACAAAATGTACTAGCTTCCTCCACTAAACATTACATATCGAACCTTTCGGGAAAAGTTTCTCGCGACGAACTCATCTTTTCGCCGCGACGAAACTTTCAAATCAGAGCGCAGGCCCGAACCATTTTTTGATAAAAACCACTTACCCATTCGTGAAAACTGGCCCGGATACCTACTTAAAAACCCTATTTCGGGAAAAGAGAGAACACACATCATCGGACAACCTCAAAACACTATCATCTTCTTCTTCTCTCATCCAACCCTATTTTTCTTCTATTTTCACTATCAAACTTCTACCATGGGTGCCTCTGATTCCTTCTCAGTTGTGAAGTTTCTGAGAGTTATGTGCGGCTAGGCGTTTCGTTTCCTCTTGAAGATGCAGTAATGGCTGGAGTTCTATGAGCTTAAGAGGGGAGTAGTTCAATCCATAGTTCAGCTCTTACTTTATAAATTCCTAAGTTTAGGAATTGTAATGTATGGTTGGGCTACTTGATCAATTACTGGATATTCATATTGTGTGGTTTGGATTCGTTTATGTAGAACTCACGCTTTAATATATGGAGTTTCATATATGTCTAGTTGCAATCTCTGATTTTCTCTTATCTTGCATAGTCATGTTTGATATTGAGTTAATTCTAGATTTCAATTGACTTGTTGCATAAACTTATCCCACTACACACACTAAGAACATTTAATAGGGTTTTAAGAAATGGAGTCCCATTGATTAGGATCCTGGACTTAAAGAGTTCTTTAAGGTCTACCAATTTGAAACTTAGTGATTTCCACTCCCACCAAAATCAATTTCGAACTATGATGGCCAAAGCTCATTTTCAAGAGGACTTTATCACTGTTTAATCACTTGTTTTCCATCTTTCCATTTTCTATATCCCAAAAATCCAAAAATACGTTTTACATACATTTTACAATTCAATTTAGTTCAATTAGTGATTTCAACAATCAAAATCCCCCCTTTTCCTAATTAGCTTGCATAGCATGACATATAGGTTAACTTAGGTCCATTCATTTAGGTTTCGATCAAGTGAAATGACTCGAGGTTGTACCCTATATTGCAATCCATGGGCTTAACGATTAAAAAGGTATTAATCAAAAAGCAACAGCTTCTTGATTTTACCTCCAAGGGCTTAACGATTAAAAAGGTATGAATCAAAAAGCAACAGCTGCTTGATTTGGTATAAGAATATAAAATGAATTACTTAATTTTATAAAGTTGGAATTTTTAATTGAATGGTTTAGATATTGTTATTAAATTTAAAATTAATGTTAGAAGTTTGATATTTAACCTAAATTAATTATGTACTAGTAACAAATATAATAAGTAAAGACAAAAATATGAATACTTTGATTAATAAATTATTATAACATATACAAATTATCTAATATGTTTAGAAGAAAATTATTATTATATTAAAAAAGATGTGTGGAAAGATTAGCACATGAAAAGTAAAGAGAACCTAATCATTTCAGAGAGCATCAATGAAATAACCCATTGACAAAATTCAGATATTTTGAACTATAAGTCAAACTCATCCTATATTAATTCATTGATAAACCAAAGTTCATACCACAAACAAGTTTCAGTTGGTGCAGGCCATTTACATTAAAAATGTAAGAAGTTCAAATGAGAGGTTCAAACCACAAACAAATGCCCAAATTAAACCAAATACACAAAAACCTAGTAAATAACAAAACTCACTTTCCTCAACCGACACGCAGAAGAAGTCACAGAAGCACGTGAAGGAAGAAGATGACGGGGCTAGAGTGAGTTGACGGCCAAAGAAGATAACCAAAACAAAGCAAAGAAGACAATGAATTTCAAAGCAGTATGCAAATTGATATAAATTAATGTTCAGAAGTCTTAGTTATAGCATTTGATTATTGCCATTTCATGCAAGAAAATCCAGTCATTTGCCTTTTAAAACATAAAAAGGATGATAAAAGTTCTCTTTTCAATGAAGTAAAAAGATGCAAAATGACTCTGCTACAAAATATAGAAACATATACAAATTCAATTAAAACGTGTGGAAAAGCATTATTGACATTATCAATTAGCAAAGGAAATGAATGTCAAAACTGAATACCTGCTGAAGCTTCTCTTCATTCTCCTTAAAAATAGAAATATTTCCAACAAATGAGTTCCTACAACCAAGCAATAATTAATAAGATCTTATCCAGGAACATTAAGTATTTGAAAGAGATCTTAAATCAACTAGATAAACTTGGAAATATTACTTTTACATATTTTCCACTCAATTCCTTTAAATAACATCTTAACAATCAGGAGGCAACAATATATACATCCGTAACATAATTATTACTGAATAAATATCACAAGAAATGAAAATTTGTGGCCATAGAAGAACTTGAAACTTTCAATACGAAGCATAATCAAGCAAGGCCAACAAAACAAGAAAAAAAAAGTATAATCTAAGCTTCAATAACGTTTTATGGATTCCCATCAAACCAAAAACAGACAAAAGAAAAATCTTATATAGAATTCCAGAAATGAGAACATTTACCTTTGATTGTAATATGTCAAAAAAATATTATGGTATTTAATCTAATAATAGGATATATCCATCCCTTATTGGAAAATAACTACAAACAAAATAGAAAGACAACTTGATGGATCAATGTACAAACAATTTTGAGTTTTGACCAGTTAGATTTTCCATAAATATAATATTAAAATATATGACTTTTATGATTACTTATTTGTTGAAACTAACTAAAAAAATTGCACTATCTTTCTAAAGAAAAAGATTGCTTTCATATTGTAGCGCCCCACTCTCGTAGACCCGAACTCAACATCGAGAGGGATGTCTAAGCTCATGCCCGCGGAAGTGGAGTGCTAAATGGTAACGGTCGGTCGGTCCAAAAGCAGTACGAGCAGTAAAAAGGAAAGAAGTACCGATCGAGTAAAATTCTTATTCCAGAAAGCAGTCGATCGCAACATGCGACCATGCAAAGTTTTAGAAGCCGCTCGGCCTCACAGTAATTATCGATCAGCCCGTTAACAAAAACAGTTACAAAACAAAATAAAATACAAATCAATATCTAAACAACGACATGCAATGCAGACGCCAACTGATCCCGCCATCTACTCTTCACTTGATTCCTGAAAAATAATGGCAAAATTGGGGTGAGCTTTGCGAACTCAGTGAGTGACCATCATCGATGGTTCACCCAAACAGCTGCAAACATATCAGTCAAGCAGTTCAGAAACAGTGCATTACAAAGCATATAAAAATCTATATCGGTCGGTCGACAGTGAGTTCAGTCGATCGGTCTACTAGATCGATCGGTCTATTCGATCGGTCGATCGAGCAGTCCGTCAGCAGTGAAATCAGTCAATCGATCTATGCGATCGATCGGTCGAGCAGTCGGTCAGTTGTGAATTCAGTCGATCGGTCGATGAGATCGATCGGTCGGTCTCAGTCGATCAGTCTCTTATATCGATCGGTCGGTCTCAGTTCTCAGTCGATCGGTCTCTTAGATCGATCGGTCGGTCTCAGTCGATCGGTCTCTTAGATCGATCGGTCGGTGGTGAGTTCAGTATATAAAACACAATCAGAGCACATTCATAAATCGGTCGGTCATTTCCCATTGGGAACACACATTAATTACAGTACAGTATTTCACGACACTTATACATGTCACAGTTCAAAAGCAATCACAGTGTAGTTTACAATATCACAGTCAGAAGTACCATATCATTACTTTTTCCCATTTCACGCAGTCAGTCAAGCATGTATGCATATGTGACACTTTCCCAGTTTAATGCAGTGTTGTGACCGAGCGCATAAACAGTGTTCAGTGATTTAGTAGACGCGTCTAGGGAGTGAGTTTCTCCCTTCGAGCTCGCGGCTCGTTTCAGTATCAGTATCAGTATCAGTGGCGACTCCGGTCACAACTGTTATTATTACCATATTCGCAGGAGCCATTTGCTGTTGACTAGAATCACCTATATCACCCATTTCACGTTCATCAGTAAGACACACTTAGAAACATTAAGCAAGCTCAGTGACAAATCCCGGTTATTATATCCACTTCGTCACTAGAACAATAATAATGATCTTTTCACTAAATCATCTCTATATCCTTATATCCCATAAAGATCTCCCCATATGAATACGCTAGATCATCGACAGTAACAGTATCAGAAACATGTCCACTTGATACTTACTTATTGAATCTCCAAAATCAGCGCCTCGTATGAACAATAAACTCTATGTGGACAATACAATAACGAAGACAACTTCTACGGAAAGAATGAAGGCCAGCCCAATAACTTAGCTGTCTCAAGCTATTTATAACCTCAATATATACAGTTGGGACACCTGGCCAAGTCTTAGCCACATTTTTCACTTCCAGATTATTCGAGAATGCTAGACTTGGCATAATCTTATTGGCCACAATTTTTAAGCTCTTTCCCTTAGGTCATACGTGTCTCCTGCCACTAACATCATGGCTAAACCCCATGTCAATTTGGGTCCATTCAGTAATAAGTTCTTTTAGGACACTTGTCCCTTTTGGTCAATTGCTTCATATGAAACAATAATCAGATCAGTTGGGGTCAGCAAACAGTGATGGCCAAACCAAGAACAAGATCGGTCGGCTCAATATTCAATCAAAGGGGTCAAAGGGGTCGATCAGTCAACATTGATCGGTCAGTCAATGAGCAAATAACAAAGGGACCGATCACGTAACCAACACGGCACAAAACCGATCGACCGACCAAGTATGCAAGAACAAAGGTCGATCGGGGAGGATCAGTAACAACAGAAATCGGTCGGCCATTACCCATCAGTCGGCCATTCAAAGATCAGTCGATCGTTCAAAAGCAAAGATCAGGTCGATCGGTCAGTCAGAAGATCAAAGATAGATCGGCCATTTAGCAAGCAACCAGAGCTCGGCCAATTTCCAAACAGGAGATCGGTCAGAACAGTCACTCCAATGAGAGGTCGACCAGAAGCAAGGTCGGTCTCAGTCAAACAAATGAGCTCGGTCAGATCAGTCAACCAATATGAGCTCGGCCTGCAAAGAAGAGCTCGATCAACAATGAGGAGCTCGGTCAGATCAGTCAAACAATATGAGCTTGGCCTGCAAAGAAGGATAGTCGGTCGGCCAGACCGCTCGGCCAATTGTCAATAAAGAAGGATAGTCGGTCGGCCGTCGAATGTCGGTTCAAAGCAGCAATTAGAGCTCGGCCATAATCAAAGATCGGCCTAGAGCTCGGCCGTAAGCAAAGGTAGGTCGGTCGGTCGACTCAATAAGATTGATCGGGCCAATAAATAAGGGTCAGTCAGCCTTGAGAGCTTAATCTATCAAAAGAACTCAGTTGGCCGTAACAGAATCACTCGGCCTCAAATAAGCTCGGCCAGGATTAAAAGATCGGTCGGCAATCGACCTTCAAATTGGGACTCGGTACTCAAATAAATGGTCGGTCAGCTTAGTAAATCAATCGGTCGGCGAGGCAAAGCTTGACCTACCAGTGAGAACTCAGTGAGCAAATAAGAGGTCGGTCAATCAGGAGATCAAAATGAATAAAATCGATCTATCAGAGGGTCAAGGTCGATCGGTCAGAACAGTCACTAATACTTCCATATTCCAATACAATAATTCTTGTCACTAAACCAAACCCATTCCAGTAACTGTTAATTCAACTCCACGTTATACAATCGATACTCATATCATTTAACCGATCAAAACATACTTTTCCCCACATTCAGTCTCTATAACCACAAATTTCTGCCTTGGAAAACAACTTCAAGGCATCGCTCGATCGTAACTTGACACAAATACAGTTTCGGGTCATAGCCCTTCAGATGGGGGCGGGATGTTACACATATGCCTAGTTGACTATTAAGCAATCCATTGCTTTCGGTGCAAAGGAGTGGCTGCTATATAATATTAGAACTCACACAATTTATCTTTTTCCTTTTATGAAATTAAAAGGAATAGCTTTATGTTGCTTTCGTCTATATTAACGTGTCACAAATACTAAAATCAGGTGGATAGACATATACATACGACAGTGGAATATTAGATTACCAAAATCATAAGAATTAATAAATTGCATAACTATAATAATTAATGAGCTAATGGTGATTGGTGAGCTATTGTTCTTATTAGAAGTTGAAGAGTTCAATCTTGCAAGAAAAATGTAGAGCCTAACTAAAAATATTTGTGAAGTTGATTATTACTTGCATAATCTACCTAAAATGAAACAAATGTTAAACATAAATATTAAAAGGCAACTATCAACTAACATAATTGACCGTGCGTCGTAACGCTAATCAAAATTAAAATAACTAGACTACTACTGTAGCAGTGGCGAGTGTAAGTCGATCCCACAGAGAGTGTGTGAAAAGTTTATGAAATGAAATTAATCGGTGTTTACACTAATAGGGGGTTTTGGATTTTTAAAGAAGAAAATAAAATAAAACTATCCAATAAAAACAATTTAAAGAAAAACATGCAATAAAATGATAAATTCGGGAAATTCGATAGGGACTCGGTTCTTTGGTTCAATCTCGACCTACACCCTAATTAATCATATTTTATTAATGTGTTGTTCTTTAACCTCTCATAGCAACTATTAATCGTGGGTTAAAAATTAACCCGAGTTTTCTCTTAGGTTTTATTTAATCAAGATACAATCGTTAATTAAACCTAACCACCGAACAACCTAGGATACGATCTCTAGATTTAATTAGGCGGTAGCATTATGAATTAGGAAAATCGATTAATCGAGGCAACAACTACATACGATGCATCATTTAACCTAGGTCATGTTATCCCTAATAATTACGAATCAGTAGTCGTGAATTTCAACATAACAATTACGGATTATATCAAAATTCTAGCAATGGGTTCGAAATTAACAATTCAATGAATGCATTAAAATCATCAATCAAAATACCCAATAGGTTCATATACAAATAACCGAATAATTACGAAAATCTGATTATCCATACACAAAACCCAAATCAGTTAAAATAGAATAACACAATCAATTCCTAATGAGAGAAAGAAACAACAAAATAATTAAAATAATACTTAGGCCGGGTCATCGGCGTCCATTTTACCTCCAAACCGGCGTCGGAATGTTTAGCCCTTCATAGGTATTTTCTGACAAATAGCTTTAACCCCCATTTTCATGCCAACCCAAAAGCCCCTTTGGTTTTTCACTGTTGATGCCCTGTAGCGTCGCACTATGTATATTGATATCTTGCTTGTGTCCCCTCTAGCTGATTTATTTTTCTGTTTGCGCCTCACAACTGTCTGCCGCCAGCTCTCTCCAGCGTTTACGCTCTTCCCTATTGTTCACGCAGCAGCCAGCCGACTGCTTGCGCTACTCTCTGTCGTCTCCTCTATTCCTTGTGTCTCCTATCTTATTTATTGTTGCGCTGACATTGTTGAGTAATTTTTATTTCTATGGACCACACACAAAAATCCTCACTGTTGCTTGTTCATTCCCCTGTGCGCTACCTCACGTCTCTAACGTGTGCCATCTGCGTGATCTCCACTTGTTACTTCCTCGCTTCACGCCGCCCACACTTCTACATTGGTTGCTTTGATTTTTAATTTTGTTCTCTCCTGTATGTCCGCGTGTTGTCCTCTCCTCTTGCTGTCCTCCTAGCTGTACCTAATTTTTTGACAATTTAAATGCATCCCACAAAATTTGTGCCTTCTGTCCGTATTGATTTAATTTTGCTCCACGTGTTGCCTACCTGTTCTCAATTGTGTTTATTAAACGCCCCACTCATCATTTTAATTTGCTTTCTCCCTTGCGTGCGTCCGGCTTCTACTTGTGTTATTTTCCTCTTGCTGATTTATTTCTATCTCTGGCCATTTAATTTGCTCCTTATACTGTTGATTGACGTTGACAATTTGATTTACCTCTCTAAAAAACGTTGCTTCCTCATTTTGTTGATTTTTCCAATTAAAATGCTACTCTTTTGGCTTCCTTATAATTTTCTTTGTCTCACTTCATGAAGACAAGCGAGTATTGATCTTCGAGAAATGTCTCAAATGGGGTGTTTTTGACTCACTTTAATTTCTTTACTCCCAAATTGTACCTAAAATCAAATATAAATTAAAGTGAGTATCTTAATTATTTTCGCATCATCAATCGTTAAGTGTAAATAATTAAAAATATCAACAATTAAGCACATATCAGGCCACTTGTAAGCTTTCCAAGTCTTATGCTTCTATCACAATCATGGGCTGTCTCCCTTACTACTGTCACGATCGTGACAGATAGGCCACGATCGTGGGTCGTTGTTTCGGTCCAAGTCTCTCCGAAACTTATTTGTTCTTCGCTGTTGACCCTAAAACACTAACAAACATATCAAGGTACCTCAAAGACATAATAATTAAGCTCAAATGCTTGTACTAACCTATAAGAACACTTAAACACAAATAATTCACAAACTAACAAAATTCTGTCGAAAACACATACTAAACAATCAAATAAACAGACAAACACATATCAAACTATACCCTAAAACACGATGCATTTCACACTTATCAACATCCCCACACTTAAATGTTTGCTTGTCCTCAAGTAACAAAACAACAAACACATAGAAATTCACATAACACATATTGCAGTAATGAGACAATGGCTTCAACTTTATGAAATAAATTTAATTTAAAACACAATCATTCAAGTCATTTCAAATCATTAACATGCAAAATCTGTGTCTTAGGGCTCTGAACTAAAAATACATATTAATCGAGACTCAAGTGTTAAATTGTTTACCTTTCTCAATTGCACACACTCATTAATAATTCTTTGGTCGTTCAACTTTGTAACTAATCCTAGGTACGTTTTCATGAAAAGTCAAACTATTACAAGTTCGGTAGGTTTTATTCGAAAACACACTGTTATTTTTATTAACTTTTTTTGAACATGAACTTAGTCTTTTTACGTGGAGGCAAACAATAGTAATGAATGTCGATTCGATTACTCAACTAAATCATGTTTTTTATTAAGCAGTTTGGTTGGAACGTCATTATACTCTTTTTACGCGAAGGCACATATTTGTGATACGTGTCGATCCGGTTACTCAACTATATCATGTTCTCAACTGGCTGCTAACTCTATTCATAACCCGAAGGCTAGCGGAATAGTTACTTATTTTAATAAAATAACAACTTTTTTATTAATGTCTACCTTGTTGCTTTAGCTACTCGTTTTCATAAATAAAAAAATAGCAAAGCCGCTTAGGTTAAAAGACCTCAAATTATGAATGAATGTGACAATTTAGAGGGCTACACGTAAACACTAAATCCCAATTAAGCTACATATTTAATCAAAAAATCCCAATTTACTAATTCTGCTAGTTAATAATTCTCTACAACCTAATAGACCATGTTCAAAATTAAATCAATTTCAATTCATCTAAGTCATTAACACATTTAGACAATTCGTAGAATGCAACCTAACAATTATAATATGAAAAATTCACATTCAAATAAACATATATCCCTTCCCGCACTTGAACAACACATTGTCCTCAATGTGAGAAGGTGATAACAAACACACATAAAGACAAAAGAAATATAAATTAAAGTAAAACAAAAAATAACAATAAAAAATAAAAATAAAAATAAAATAAAGACTCAATTTAAAAAGAAAGAAAGGGTTTAGAGCAAGATTTATGGTGATGGAGGTGGTGATGGTGGCAGTTGAACGTCCTGAGCCTCGAAATAGCGATGAGTACAATGTATGTCTCAGCTCTGGTGTCGTTGGGTTCAGGCCATCTCCTTCATCCTTCTGGAGTTCTTCGCAAGCGTTTCCGTAATTACCTTGGTGTTTGTAGAGATTATGTTTAGTACCTTCTTCTAGCCCGATTTTTCTGCATCTTCTTCCTCTTCAGACTCCTTAATGGTTGAATCCCCTTCTTGTTATTGTTGGGCGGCTTGAACTTGCTTGACGAGTCCTCCCTTTGACATGTGTCTTGGCACTAATATCCCGAAGTTCTATATTATGGGACTTCAGATTTTAGCCCGCCACAGATGATGGTGGTTTATGAATTTAGCACAGTACATTGTAAGTCTGTTACACTAAACTCCATAGTAATTACCTATGGCCGAAACCAAGTAACTCAATCCTAAATTATTGCTCCTCTTCTTTCTAGCAGCATTAATTGCATTAAAAATGTAGGTGATTGTGCAAGCTGGGATGCTATGATCCATGCACCACAACATAAATAGTTCCTTCGTCGAACATTTGTTGGTTTCCATTTTGTCAAAAATGGTTTGGCACATGAATTTTTGCATCAACAAGTGTTCATGACTCCTATTAATGTTGTTGTGTGTGTTCTTAGCATCAAAACACTTTAATCCAATTAGTTTTGTCCAATAGGGACTGACACAAAAATTGTCGTGCTGATCCATTACAGAAGACTCGAGGAAACCAAAAATTTCATATATGGTGTCATAATCAAGACCATAGGGTTGTCCCTATAATCTAAACCACAGTTCCCTAGGTTTGTTGGCTTCATATTGATGAGAAGTAAAAATTTCTAAGGTCAGTTCTTCGTAAATTGGGAATTGAATTTGAATGAACTGGCCCTATTGAATTTTCTCAGCTAAGCTCTCGACCTTGTCTCGCAGTTCTAATCTATCTAAAGTTTCAAAGTGAAAATATTTTGGAACTATAATTTTTTTACTACTAAGGGAATGGAAATGAGTACCTTCCTCATTAGAGATGTATCACCCCTCTCCCATCAGACATTTGTGCCCATACGTCCTTTAGATATTCGAGCATATGCCAGGTGGAAGCAGTGCCCTAGAGCAGTCACATTCACTTCCCATGGCATCATCATTAAAACATAAATATCACGATATTTAAAAACCCAATTCCTCATTTTCATTTCATAAGATCGAATATAAATTGTAGCATTACATACTCATATATACAATATCAAAGAACTATCAGAGTTTATAGCTCTATTACAAAATATGTTACATGCTACATGAATGAGGAACTATACAAATTTCTATCTAAATCTTTCAGTCTTAACTGACCGACCTTTGAGCCATTTCTTCTATCCAAAACCAACACTAGATCTCTTCTAAGTTGTCTTAGATGCTAAGTCCGCTCCCTCGCACCTGAAAAATCAATGTTGCAAATTTGATGAGTTTTGCAAACTCAGTGAGCTACCCATCATCGATGGCTCACTCATAACACATAACACTTACAGTTCATGTTTCAAGTTCACAAACAATTCATGTCATCATATAATGCACATCTTTCACCAATTATCAAAAAGCACCCTATAACACTTTGTTCACTTATTCACTTTTTACATTCATAATGGTTCATACAATTCAATTCAATCATTCATATAATGCATAATAAATTGTATGTGCAATGTTCATGAGACTCACTTTCATTTATTACTTTGTTATGATCGAGTGCCTTTTTCACTGTTCCATATCCATTGTGGATACCGGGCTCATTAATAATTTGTCCCTTATCCATTAGGGATACAGGGCTTATTATACATAGTGAGCTAAAGGCTCTTTTCACATTTTAAGCTTTAAGCTCTTTTGCACTGACGACTCCGATCACAACTACCTTTATGTTATCATGCATTCATGTAGTGCAAATGCATCATATTAATTCAATCATTCACTTATGCTCAATTTTCTTTCTCATTCACATTCACCATCGGACCTTTAATCCGGCATTCAACAATTAAGTTGAGTAACACTTATTCTGTCAAATTCACATACAATGAGCACTTTCAATATATTATTCATGCATCAAACGCCTCGGGCATTCAATGTCTAGAATCAACACATTCACATCACATAATAATTCAATTTAGAATTTAAACAAAATAATAAATCAATGTGAGACCATCTAGGTTACTCATAGTATGCTCCAGATCGCTATTGTCTCGATGTCCCGGCAATGTCTGGATGTTGTCGCTCTAATTGCTTTTCTATATCTTGCAATACACACATATTTACACATTACTAATTTGTACATTTTCATGAATACTCAATCATATACATACATATATATATATGACACGTATAATGCATACTCAATGACAATCCCGGGTATATTTCCTTAATTCACATTTTATGATCATTCATATATCATATCTTGCGAAACTTGATTTTCTTAAGTTCATCAATCAACCATTTACCGATCCTATCCTAGTGAATTTAGATGAAAATGAAATTTGGTGGAGAGGAAGGACAATGTGTGAGGAGCTTGTGGTTCAAATTTCAAGTTAATCGGAGGTTCAGAGAAGGAGTTATGGTCAAAAGAGTGAAGAGTGTTGAAAGCTGTCAAACACAAGCACGATTGTACAACTACCAAATGTTCCTTCTCTGTCACGATTATGCAACTTCCTGATGTTTTCTCTCTGTCACGATCGTGCTTCGTGCACTACCTGATGATTCCCTTATTCAAGCACCATTCCAGCTTTTCTTAAAATAGGTTTTCGGGTCAATTGTTTATGGCAATTTTTACAAAAAAAAATGAGGTATTTAGGCAATACTTTCTACTAATCAAATGTTTCTTTATGTCTTAAGTTTCTAATAACACCAATTTCATAAAGTTTGGTTCAATATTTTGCAAGTTATATCTAAAATACTACAGACTATTCCCAAACCGCAACAGCACACTGTACTCAACTTCAAGCCAAATTTCAAAACCCTTAGAGACAGAATTCAAAGTTGATTCCTCTTCAAAAATATATCCATTTGTTTCTAGTTTAATCTAAACTTAAAATAATCCCATTTGGATATATACAGATTAAGATATAGCTAAAATACAGATGCATGTTTAGTGAAAACACTCCATCTAGCATATTCCAGCACACTTCATCATCATTTTCATCCTAGTTCATCTCTTTTGCTTAGTCTATCATTTCTAGCTTATGTCCTCATTATTTCCTCTTCATCCCTACTTCCATTTCAGCTCAATTTCACTCACAAATAAATCATATTCTATGTTTGATCATAATACCAAAAATAGAATATGAAACATCCATTTATCTATCAAAATTTTCATCACTTTTTGCTACACCATTTTTAATGATCTTTCTATTTCAAACTCATCTCTACAACAACTTATGAAATATTGATCATCATAAATACAAAAACACAACATCAATGTGTTCATTTCTTTACCCATGTTCCAACATATATAAAACACCATTTTATGATCATTTGACCTTTAACTATCATCATACACGTTTCATTCAACAAATCATGAAGATTAATGTATAACTTACTTGATAAAACTCCAAACTCTTCAAAATCACCATGAAACCCTAGCCTTCAAGCTTATACGATCATCAACTCTTCTAGGAGGAATAAGTTAGGTTTTAGTAACAAGATGAAGAGATAGCCAAGATCTTGAAGAAACAAAGTGAATAATAGCAAAAACTCAACGTGATGAGGGTGAGAGTGAGATAGTCGTGAATGAAGAAAATGAATGAGATGAAGAAGAGAGTATATGGAAAACGTGAAAGACAAAAGAAAGATGGTTTTCAAGAAGAAAATGTTGTGGGTGGGTTAAAAGCAAGGTTAAAATTGCTTGATGGGTGTCATGACATGTGTCATGATACTTACCACTTAAAAAGTCAAATTAACATCCTTTAATAATTGTACTCAATACCACTTAATCTGTAATTCATTTGTCACCCAATTTCTAATCTAACTGTCACCCAATTTTAAATGTCACATTCTCAACAAATCCTAATACCATTTGTCAATTATTTCAACTGCCATTTGACACTTTTTTCTACTACTATAAATTAATTGTCTTGTTACTTGCCATTTTTCTAGTCCAAAATTCCTTATAAATTTTCTAAATTTCACCAAAAATTCTAAATCAATAATTATACTTACCAAATCAATTTTCAAGATAAAATATTCACTATTCACATCATAATCATTTATACCCGAAAAATGTCAAACGAGTGCATAAACAGTCATTGTAATGTGTACAAAAAAATCAAATTCACGTATGTGTGTGCTAATATTATTTATGAGAATGAAATGCATTTCCTAATTTTCTCAATATTATCTCACATTCAATATTCTAGGGTTCTAACCCTTAACATGGAAAAAACAGGATGTTACAATGATTGTGTGTCTGTATGTGGATGATATGATCTTCACGAGAAATGATCCGAGTATGTTTAGTGATTTTAAGAAAGCTATGACTAAAGAATTCGAAATGATAGGTGAAATGTCATACTTTCCTGGAATTGAGATAAAACAAATGGGAGATGGAATATTTATGTTGCAGAAGAAGTATGCGGAACAAATCTTGAACAAGTTTAGAATGAAGGGTTGCAAGCCAATGGCTACAGTAGAAACATGTGTAAAATTGATGATGGAATCAAATAGAGAATAGATAAACTCGATACTATTCAAAAGTTTAGTTGAAAGTCTAAGGTATTTGACTTTCACATACCTAGATATTATGTGTGCAGTTGGATTGGTTAGTAGATATATGGAGAAGCCAATGGAAGATCACTTTATTGCAGCAAACAGAATTTTGAGATATGTTAAAGGTACAATAAATAATGGTCTATTTTATACATATTTTCAAGATTTAAAGTTGATTAGTTATTCAAATAGCGATTATTATGGAGACTAAGATAATCGAAAGAGCACTTCTGAATATGAATTTCAAATTGGATCAACAATATTTTCGTGGTCATAAAAAAAGCAAAAAATAGTTGCTCTCTCTACGTGTGAAGCCGAGCATATCGCTGCAGCAACATGTACATGTCAAGCAATATGATTGAAGAATATCTTGAGTGAGTTATATCATCCACAGGAAGGTCTGAGTACAATATACATTGATAATAAATTTGCTATATCACTTACCAAAAATTCAGTGTCACATAGTCGAAGCAAACATATTTGACACGAAATGCCATTTTATTTGAAAGCAAGCGAAAGAAAAAACTGTAGAACTCATTCATTGCAAAATTGAAGATCAACTTGCAGATATTTTTATAAAATTGTTAAAGATTGATGTATTTCACAAATTCAAAGAAAAGTTTAGCATGCAAAGCCCGGTTTAAGAGGGAGTGTCAAAAGTCAAACCCGATAACACTTCTTTGTTCAATAGTAACTCTCAAACTCATTTGTTATGACTGTCGTGTGCTAGTTGTAACGTTAATTTATTATGGCTGTGTTTTAGTTGTCTCTGGGCTGTTAAAGTCGGTGAATAAACCGAGATGGCTATAAAAAGACCCTTGCATGGATTAAGTCCGTAAGTGAGAAAAACAGTGAAAAAAGCAGAGAGAGAAAAAAATATAAGATAGGGAAAGGTAGAGCTGCATGTTGTTATATTATCAATATATATATACTGTTGTTTGTGTTATAAAAGATAGAAATAATATGGTGTGCTTAGTGCACCAAATGCACTACTTAATTGTTAGTGCACCAAATGCA
>JAOTBA010026660.1:0-18471 GCA_025629845.1 Erythroxylum squamatum
AATATACTTTAAATAATATTTATATGCATAAATAATTTTATTATAAAATAAAATATAGTTAAAATTAAAATTGCTTTTTATTTTTATATTGTCAAACAGTCTATTGTATAAAACTCTTTCAAAAAAACTCTTTTTTAAATGACAGCCAAACGATGAACTGCTTCTTTGAAAAGTTCTTATCAGAAAAGATCTACAGAAAAAAGCTCTACTTACAAAAGTTCTATTAGTATAAGCCTAACCAAATAGAGGTTTAATTGGGTTAAACCCTTGAAGTTAAGTTTATTCTAAATTAGATATGGTATATAAATATGAGCCCGACTTGGTCTGACCAGAAATCAACAGATCCGACCAATTTGAACAGACTTAGGATTGAACTTGAGTTTTCTAAGAAATTTTAAACTTTGAGTCAGGTTCAAACTCGAATTGTCTGACCTGATATATAAAAATTATGAAAAATGATGTTGTTTTAAGTAAAATGAAATAGTTTTTAAAATTGTTATTAAAAATGGCTAATTACAAAATAATCTCAAACTTTTGTCAATTTGTCAATTATAGTCCGAACTTTAAAAAGTAGCAATAAAATATCCAAACTTTTATTTTTTTAATTCTAGGCCAAATTTCAGAAAGTAGCAATAAAATACTCAAACTTTTATTTTTTTTCAATTATAGCCTGATGTTAGTGTTTTCATTAAGTTTGTTGACATGACTTGCCACATGTTTCAGAAACCTTAACTATTAATACACTTCAACCAAAATTAACGCAGCGAACATTAATGAAACGTCGTCGTTTAATCATATAATTAAAACGATGTTGTTGTTTAAAAATGACCTAAATCAGATTACACAGCCTTAACAACCTTACATTTTGATTTCAGTTTTTTTTTTCCATTTGATTTTAGTTTGTTCTCTCGATGTCCTCATCCTTTAATTTTTAGATTACATAACCCCAACGCTTTCATACTAAAAATATTAGAAGAACGAACTAAAAACAAATAGCTTACTAGTGCAGTACGATATAATGCGAGAGTAGTTTAAGGTGTCAAAAGAACAAAAAAAATGAATGGTTGAGGGTATCGGGAAAACAATAGATAACGTCGGGGTATAATTGAAAAAAATTAAAATTTTGGACATTTTATTGTCACTTTTTGAAGTTTGAGCTAAAATTGAAAAAAATTGAAAATTTAAATATTTTATTACTACTTTTTAAAGTTCGGACTATAATTGAAAAATTGACAAAAGTTTTAATTTTTGTTATAATTAACCTTTAAAATAATAATCAAACTTTGGGTTGTGTAATTTTGATTGGGCTTGAGCCGAGCCTCTAGCCCAAGCTAAAGTTTTTTGATTCCTAATCTAAATTTCAATCAACTCTGGTTGAGATGAGTAATGGGCCCAAGATAAATGTTTTGGATTCCTAACCCAAATTTCAATAAACTCAGGTTGAGGTGAGGTGTGTTTAACGTCACAAGTTCGAATTATAAAAATAGAACTTTTGCAAAAAAAATTAAAAAAGGAAAGTTGTGTGTATTGATGACCTTTTTCCGACCGTTTCAAAACGAATGGTGCGTTAGACTTTTTTTTCTAATTTAACTTACATAAAAAAATTTAATAATAATATTTGATATAAAAGAGAAAAGGAATATATTAATAATGTGAAAATCAAACTAAACAAATAGAAATTAACCTAATTTAACAGAAAAATTAGGGATTTGTCTTAGACTGACCAGGGTCCAATATCTCCATAAGTACGAGGTTCCTAGCTCTGTTAATGGTCATGAAACACAAGTACAAATGCTCCTCCAGTTCATCGAGTTGTTGGCTAAACTCACAGTCCTTCTTCATCCGTCGCATCACTTCACCTCCACCAGCTTGAACACATTCCTCTCCTCTCTCTACCCAGAACCTAACCGTGTCCTTCATGTGCTCCATTTCATGATTTATCCTATCAACAATTCGGCTAATCGTTTCCAAGTCTCTGCTCAGGATATACGTCCCTTTCGCAGCTGCATCAAGCTGACTCCACACTCTGGCTAGGCTCTTAGTGGAAGCCGAATCTAGGGAGAAAGATACGAGACTTGGAGTAGCCACTAAGAGAGCTAGAGCATGAGTCGTTACGATTATAACCAGTGAAGCTGTTAGCGCCACCAGGAAGATGGCTGAGCTATGTTCCAGCTTGGATTTTAGGTTCAATTTGGCTTTTGTTCTGTCGCGGGTCGATTCTAATTGCTTGAGCAATTTCGAGCATTGAGCTTGGATCTCCACGACCCGGATTTGAGATGAACTGGATTGGCCGAATGGGTTGAGAGAGTTGGTGAATTCGGATAAAACCCAAAAAGGGTCTGATTCGTGGAGTTGAACAGAGGTTTCGAAGGACCTGTACTTGATTCGAACATGGTCGATTTCTTTCAGTAACAAACCGCAGAGTAGAGAGGCATTGGATGTTTGGAGGAAGTATTCAGATAATAAGGAGTGAATGGTGTCTGGGATATGGAGCAAATTCAGGATTCGGGTCACGGTGGGTTGATCAGGGTCCAACAGGTGTTCGACGAAAAGCCTGTAAGATGGCAGCCGATCTGCGGTGGTTGAGTCGACGGGACTTTTGTACGAGGAGGGAACATTTGTGTCCGACAAGGCCACGACACGTGTCCAGAACTCGATGTAGGACTCGGTCCTAAAAGCATTGGCATATTCTTCACGCACATCTACGTCGTTTTGATGGCTTGGAGCTTTGACTTCTGAAAAAAAGCAAAATTTGTGCCAACGTGTCAAATTTAGTCTTATCATGTTTGGACTTGGACTTGAGATCTGATCCTTCATCCTTAACCAAGGTTTTGAGTTTGAGTCTTGAGAATAGAGTCGCTTTAAATATTCGTGAGGGAGAGCTTTGCCGCCCGAAAGGGTCCTATCCGGCTCGAATCCGGACTAGTCGGTTACCCATGTGGTGCCGGATACCGGATGGTTTAACAAAAAAAACATCATAGTATTAAATTTAACGTGAGTCATTTTGAAATAGTCTCTTTATTAATTAGAGGCAATACAGCATATTATTAGAGTTTTTCAAACATCGTGCCTCAACAAAATTTTTACTGGTGTTGTTGTTGTTATAATTTAGGCTTAATTTAAAATTTATAAAATACTTATAAGCATTGAAATTCAAATTAAATAATTTTTGTAAGACAATTAAAATTTGTTATCAAAATTTTTTATTTCGATCAAGTATTAAAGTTAAAATATATGAGATTGAAAAACAACTTTTATCGAGCTCATCACTTAATTTCTTAAATTTTTATTTAAAATTTATTATTTATAAATTGTTTTTAGTTTTTAATTTATTCACTATAAGATTTTACCAAAATTAATGAATGTGATGACCAGTAGTCTTTATTTTGTATTTGGTGAAATATAGTCTTAAATATTTAGCTATATTTATGAACCATAATATACCAATATGAGCTACTTAAGACCTTCATGTTTTTTTAGTAATGTTTTAAAAATCAAATCAAAAGTTACATCGATATGAAAAAATGTTTATGGTTTAAACGGTTCAATTGATAGTGGATTATTATAAAATCGATTAAAAATTGAATAAAATTGAATGATTTAAAATACGATTAAAGAAGATTGTCCTTAATTTCAAATTTAATTGAAAGAAAGGTTGTTAAAATAAAATTTAATTAGTTTATGTTAGTTTATAACAATCGTGAATCGTCTCATTAATTAATAAATTGATTGATTTTAACAACAAGAGTTATTAAAGTAAATCGAATTGAAAAGTTGGTCGATTTTAAGTTTTTACAATTAAACCGATCAAATCGGTTAAGTTTTTTTAATCATAACTGAAAATTACGTTTAATTATTAAAATGTTATGAATTATATATAACAATTAAATTAATATTTTTAAAATAGTTTATTTAAAACAAATTAAAAATAACACAAGTTTTGAGGAGTACATACTATTGCAAGAAAGAAGATTCCTGATGCAGAGACTAAGTCTTCTCTTCATATCTTTTGGTCAGTTTCAGTTTTTGACACTGTAAAAAAAAACAAATTTAATTTAACGAGCATCAGTAATATTTTTTAATTATAATGAAATTAAAAATATAAAAAGAAGAATAAGAAAAAATGGGTATTTAAGAATATAACTCACTACATCAAATCCTCTCTTTCAATTCTGTTCCATTAAATCTTATTCATATATTTATGTAAAGTACACGTAAATGTGTGGATAAGATTTAATGGAATATGATAAGAACACCATAATCGAAACAAAAGATCTGATCACATAACTCACCTATATGGAGAGTTTCTACGAGTACGCGAGGAGTAGGAGTCTATGTTATATTGGTTAGAAAGAGGAAGTAAAGGAATGAAAGCACATACATATAAAAGAGAGTTCCATTAGTGTTGCTTTGAAGGTAAATGCTAGGCAAGTGTAGTGCAAGAAAAGATAATAAATAGCTTTCATCTTAACCAAACCATTTCTTCTAAGAAATGGAAAATAATATATCTTTATAATATATGCACATGGAAAATGTGTAGAGATGCAATTCCGTGTTTGAATTAATCTAAAATTTGAAAACAAAAAAATACTTTGATTCGATCCAAGCATGTTACATTTAAATTTTATATTATTAACGACAAATAATAAATAAAAAAATAAAAAAGAAGAAAAAAAGGTCATTCTATTCAAAAAAATACTTGCACCCTGGCTCCATAATTTCGGGTCACTATCCCGATCGTGATTGACCTACTTTTTAAATTATTTGAGTCCAACTAAGCTTTATATATTGTATTAACACGAGGTAATTTCTAATATAAAAGAAAACTCAACATTTTAGATAGTAAAATTAAATTTGATTAAATTTAGTTATAAATCAATTCTAACAAATTAAAAGTGAATTTAATTATAATTAATTTTCAAAATAAAAAATAAATATTCTGAAAATGTATTTTTTTTTTATTAGTCTTCATTCCTTTCCCAAAGAAGGAAAAAAAAGTCTACTCTAAAAAGTTAAAACTTAAAACGACACTTTCACTACCAGAATCTAAAACCCTAGATGTCAGAAAACCCCTAAATTCCTAAACAATGTTAAGTCG
Source organism: Erythroxylum squamatum (assembly GCA_025629845.1). Classification (NCBI taxonomy): domain Eukaryota; kingdom Viridiplantae; phylum Streptophyta; class Magnoliopsida; order Malpighiales; family Erythroxylaceae; genus Erythroxylum; species Erythroxylum squamatum. Next base: position 5,099 of record JAOTBA010026660.1, read on the forward strand.
TCTCCTTCCCAAGCCCTCTCGTCTGCGATTCATATCTCAACTCTACTCTCGATCGGAGTTATACTCACTTGTTCCTCCTAGATACCCAGATTTCATTTTCACCTCCAGACCCTTTTCAACCAATCACAATGGCGATAATAACAACAGCAACAGCAATAAACACCGATCCGATCCCAACATCTGGAAACTTTCTGGTGAATTTGATGAAAATTCAGATACCCTTTTTCCCGGAGAGACTATCGGCAGCCTTGACGGTATTTCTGAAGCACCGTCGAGGGAGAAGGAGTCGTGGGTAAATGAGAAATGCGGCGGAGACGATGACGGCGACGTGTTTAAGTCCGCTGAGAAGGAGAGTGGAGATGTTGACAACGATTGGTTAACGTCGTCGTCGGATTTCAAACCTTGGAACTTGAGCGAGGAAAAGGAGATTGATAATTTGTTTGCCGTTGAGGATAGTGACGTTCGGACTGAGAGTAGTGTGAGTGTGGAGGTAGATCGCAGTAGAGAAGAGAAGTTGCTTGAGCAAGAAGAGAAGGAGCTCACTGCTGTTATCAAAGGCAAGTTCTTTAAACACTGTTGAACTGATTCAAGTTGATGGTTTTGGTTTTGATTTTGGTTTCTGTTGACTCAACAAGAAATAATGATCCTAAGTGAACTGTTATCTGTGGAAGTTTTAGACTTTAATCCCTAGACAGGAATGTCTTGAAAATGTTTGTTCGTATGCTACCAGGAACTTCAAATTCACCTTCTGGATTTTGAAATTATCATATCTGTGACTTTATATTCCTGGAGAACCGAAGTACATTAATGATACTTTGCATGATTCAAAAGGGAAATCGTGTTATCTGAGCTTGGGCTAGTTCTTTAGTTTATGGAGTGACTTTGGCTGAGTTAGATTCTGGAGCTACTTTCCTGGCTTTCTTAAAAATCCTATCACACGCTTATTGTCCTGTTTGTTGGTGGACTAAGGCTGTTGCTGTCAGATTCTGTATTTCTCTCCGTTGGTTTGTCTCTGAAAAGATGTATTAATATGATGTTACCAATTTCAGGTCCAAATCGTGCATTTGGCGATCTGATTGCAGCATCTGGTATCACTGATGCAATGCTTGATAGTTTGATTGCCCTGAAGGATTTTGAAGGCATTGAGGGATTGCCTCCTCTAACTGAAATAGAGGACATTCGCTATGAGAAGAATACAAGAAAATCCGCTAGGGCCGAGATTGAACGTATGAAACAGGAAGAAATTGCCAAAGCTAGGGTGAGACAAGTGGATGATAAAGGAAGATCTTATGGAACAGGTAGAAGGAAGCGTAGTGTGGCTAGGGTTTGGATTCAACCTGGTGACGGAAGCTTCATCGTTAATGATAAACAATTTGATACCTATTTCCCAATGCTTGATCATCGTGCTTCCCTTTTACAACCTTTCTCTGAGACAAAGACTCTCGGCCTATGGGATATCAATTGTACTGTCAAAGGTGGTGGTGTTTCAGGTAAGCTTAATGGTTTCAAGTTATACTAGTCATCTTCTTGGTAAAGTTTGTTGTAGGTTTGTGCGTGGGAAAAAAAAACGATTCCCTTCTTTATTTACTTCCTCATCTACAAGTTTTGATCACACATGATCTTGTCAAGATATAGAACACCATTGACTAGTGAAGTGGGATAACTTTTTAGTTTTAACGATTTATTTTTCCAGATGATGTCCAGTGGTTGGTTCATACGATAAAGTCTTGTCTTTTAATTGGTCAGAGACTAAGTTTAGCAATATTGCAACCCTAATTTTGTTTTGCAATTAATGTCCCAAGCTTTTTTTTTTAAGATTACAGCGGGGAATTCTTTCATTGATCCTTGATGTTCCCTTATACCCCCAATATTAAGCATAAGTTTCTGTCTATGTGCTCTCACCTCCCAGCATCATTGTCAGGCTTGAATGCACAAAGTTGAAATGATTCTCTCCTGATTAGATTTTTCCCAGTTTGATATTTTATATGTTTTATGGTTCTCTGGTAAGGGCGACTCAACTTCATTGATCTTGTGTAACTTAGCAGGGGAAGAAAATTTCCGCTGTTGCATTTTTAACCCGTGGCGTCAAATAATTTAAGCTAAAGAATAAAGAAGATGGCAGTTCTATATGCATCTAGGGATATGATTTCCGAAGGGGCATGTATACTGAATCATCACCTGATAAAGTTCCTTTTAGTTACATTTCTCTCGATGTTAACCGATGGCAGGCAAAATTGATCAAATGATATTGTGGCAGGTCAAGTTGGAGCGATTCAATTGGGGATCAGCAGGGCATTACAAAACTGGGAACCAGACTTGCGTCCTGCGCTTAGAAACGGTACGCCCTCGAAATCTCCTCTTCATGCTTTCATACTCCAGATCATTTGTCGTGATCAATTCTAAATGTATTTCAACTTGATCGAAAAGAACATCTCTTTGTGTACTCTTCTTGATTGGGAAACTAAAACTTTTCTCAAGTCGTAAATTGCAATTAGGATGTTGCTAAAATCCTTTACAAAGAATATTCTGCTCTGTACTTGACTTGTACAAGCCTCGTCTTACGGAGTTCTCTTTGTTTCTATCAGCCGGTTTATTAACGAGGGATCCGCGTGAGGTCGAAAGGAAAAAACCAGGCAAAGCAAAAGCAAGAAAGAGCTTCCAATGGGTCAAGCGTTGATCAAGTGGTGCACAACCCCTTTATGCTCCATTATCTGATGCATTCACGGGCCAATAGCTTCAGGTTCACTAGCACACCTTGTGATATTCTTTTCTTGATCTTGCTAGAAAGTCTAAGTGCCTTTGGAAATTAGTGGAATCGCTATTTGTAACACAAGAGTAGAGGAAGATTTGTGCAAGAAAGGACTTTGCCCTCCTTTGTGGAAGACATAAGAAAACTGTCATTGAACCCCAAGAGTTTAGACTAGAGGATTGAGTGTGTTTTCTATGTCATTTTCCTGGGTTTATGTTTGCTTAGAATAATGAAAAAGGGTATTTATTCCCTCAATTTTGTACATTTATCATGAATTATCTACTTCTAATTTGGCCTTACCATTGCAAAAATAGTGATATGGAGTGGGAAATGGTTGTGTATATATGAATGAATCAATTTTACCCAAGGGTTTCAACAACATTAAAAAAAGAGAGAATATTAGATTATTTTTTTATGAATGCTGGGTATTTTCTTTTTTAATTTACTTATGTCAGGCAATGATTAAAAAATTGAATCGTTAGTTTAAACTGAGCAATTTTTTAGTTTGGTTTTTAACTTTTAGTTTGAATTATTTTAATAACTCTTATTGTTAAAAATGATAAATGTATGTATTAATTGGTTGATTTTTATAAACTAATCAATTTTTTAAATTAAAATTAATTAATTAAATTTATTTAATAGTTTTAATTAAAATTTAACATCTTCAATAAATAAAGATAAAATTTTAATCATATTTTAATTTTTTCAATTTTATTCATTCTTAATCAATTTTATAATAGTTTAATACTGGTTTAATCTTCCAATATCAAGCATAAATTTGCCCCTTTTTTTGCCTTTAGGTTAGTTATAATCAAGCAGTATCTTGTATAATGTATAATGTAAGAATAAAGAAATAAGAACTAAAATTTTCATTAATAAATAACAAAAATTCAATTCTTATAATTTATAAGTAAAGAATAAAGAGTAAGGTAACAAATTTACTCTTTTAAAAACAAATTCATTGTCTCTATTTTTTTATAATTTTAATTGTTTTTTAAAAATTTCTCATATGCTTTTTAAGATATAAATAATACACATGAATTAATTATATGTTATTTATGATAATTAATTTTAATGCTTCAAGTTAAGCTTAATCAACTAATTCCATTTAAATAAAAAATTACTTATATTTATTTTAAATTATTACTTGCAAATTATAAAAATAACAATAATAAAAATAACTACCAGAGTTGGGCTTAACAAGAAGAAGGTAAGAGAGCATTAGATTAAAGGGGCACTTGGTTCAAATTGAGTAATGATAATAAGAACGTAAATAAATATACTGAAAAATGATATATAATCATTATAATTATGATGGCCGGTTAGAACGAATGAATGATTGACAGTAGTTGGTTTATTAAATTTTAATAAATTTTAATTAATTATATTTAATGACTAAAAAAGAGAAAAATATATAACTTATTAATTATATTTGCCTATTATCGAGGATATTCGGGAGCTTTTAGGTAGACAGTGGTGCTGCTCCATTCGTCATGTTCTTTGAGACGGCAATCAGTGCGCCGATGTTCTTGCCAAACTGGGGTCCTCATGCGATGATTATTGGATGGTTTGGCTCACTCCGCCTTTGGGGCTTCGAGAGATTTTTCAAAGCGATCAGTGCTCAATTACTTTCTTAAAGAATTAGTTTTTTTTTCTCCTCATCCTCTTTACCAAAAAAAAAAGTTACAGGTGTCCTAGAACTATTTATTAAGAACTGGTCAGTTATTCATCGACACGTCTACCAAGAAAGCAACAAATACACTGATGGGCTAGCTTCCGAGATTGTCCACTCTAACATTAAAGTCATCTATTTTACCACTACACCTATCAGTTGCCATCATATCCTATTAAAAGATCGGTAGAAAATCTGTCTCCCCAAATTTGTCCTGTAATCTTTGTTTTCTGTTTTCCTTTAAACAAAAAAAAAGTAATTCTAAACCTACGAGCCAAGCATCCCCTAACTTCATCGTGGCCGAGTCGCTCTTTTCTCTTGACGCCGTTTTGAATCAAAACGACAAGAGGGCGAACAAAACCCTAAACCCTAAAGTCCACACTCTATAAATCGTCCTTACTTCGCCTCTCTTCAGTCAGATTACTTCAGAGCCTATAGTCTTTAAGTTCCAAGTTCCAACAGCTTTGGTCCAAAAATGGTTTTTCCAAGAGGTAGATAAAGCAAGATCCACCTCAAGCTGTTCATTTTGTATTCGTTTCTTGGGAAACGTTGACCATTGTTGAAATGATGGTTTGTATACAGGTCGCGGTGGTGGTGGAGGATTCAGAGGAGGCAGAGGTGGTGATGGAGGATTCAGAGGAGGCAGAGTTGGTGATGGAGGAAGAGGCAGAGGCGGTGGAAGAGGGTTTGGTGCCAGAGGAAGCGCAATGAAAAGTGGCGGCGGCGGCCGAGGAGGAGGACGTGGTGGTGGACGCGGCGGAGGGAGAGGCCGTGGTGGCCGCGGTTTTGGAATGAAAGGTGGGAGCAAGGTTGTAGTGGAGCCTCATAGACATGAAGGAGTTTTTGTTGTCAAGGGTAAAGAAGATGCTCTTGCTACTAAGAACATGGTTCCTGGTGAAGCTGTGTACAACGAGAAGAGAATAGCTGTTCAGGTTTGTCTTTTATGGTGGTTGTGCACTTGGTTCCTTGCTTATTTGGTTTTGTTAAGTAAGTTTTTGAGTGAAAATGTTTGTGGGGTTGCAGAATGAGGATGGAACTAAAGTTGAATACAGAGTTTGGAACCCTTTTAGGTCAAAATTGGCAGCTGCTATTCTTGGTGGTGTTGATAATATATGGATCGTAAGTTTGATGTGTCAAAGGTTTAAATTTTGATTGTTTACAGGTTTAATGTAATACTAATTTTCGATGAATGTGTGCATATTGTGGTGAAATTTCAGAAACCGGGTGCAAAAGTACTTTACCTTGGTGCTGCTTCTGGTACTACTGTCTCTCACGTGTCCGATCTTGTTGGTCCTGTAAGTGGTCTTTGTTGGATGTAATGTTTTGCGAGTGATTTGTTAGTTTTCTTATGTATCATTTGCTTACAAGATCTCGGTCATGTTTGGTAGACTGGAGTGGTCTATGCAGTAGAATTTTCTCACAGAAGTGGTAGGGATTTAGTTAACATGGCAAAGAAGAGGACTAATGTTATACCCATTATTGAGGATGCTAGACATCCCGCTAAGTATCGCATGCTTGTTGGCATGGTGGATGTGATATTTTCGGATGTTGCTCAGCCTGATCAGGTTTGCTTCCTGCATCTTCTTGTTTTGGTTTATGATTGTTAAAATGTTATAAAATCGGGTGTAAAGGTTGCAAAACTTTACTTGAGAAATGTGTTCTATCTCCTGTTATTACTTTGTTTAGTTTTTAGCAACTTCTTTTGACACTTTTTCTCTCTCTTTTTTTGCTATTTGTTTATCTACCCCGTGAAAATAATTGTTCACATTTTGATATGATAATTATGTTATATTATTGCATGTGATGAGACGTCACTCGGATTCCCCTTCAGGACTGCATGGATGATGCGAACTCGAGTTTCTGATGCAATTTTATCAACTTGATCAATTTTTGCTCAAAAACAGTAGTATAATTTTTTTAAACTTTGCTCAAGATCTTGTGTTTTTATTTAATAATTCATATTATGCCAATCAGTGGATGATGAATTACTCGGATTCCCCTTCAGGACAGCATGGGTGATGCAACCCCGAGTTTCTGACACCTGCAAATGTTTTCTTTTTAATTTTTAAGTGCTTTAAAACTGTACTATTCTTCATATCTTCAGACCCTCCTTTCTTTTTTCTTCACTTTCTTCTTTTGATACTTGATTTATTTCGTGATTCTGTCAAATTAACAATCTTCTGCAAATTGTTGATACTCTTCATTTTCACAATTCAAAAACTCATGAACTATGATTCTGTAATATTACTGAAAATTTAAATTATGTTTTAGGTTGTACTGTAATATTTTTTTTGCACCATCTTTTGTTGGTATACTAGTTTATTTGCTTTTGTATGAGGTTTAAAAAGAAATTGACCTCCATCTCTGGCTAATCAATAAATTATAGTCTCATTGCTGCTAAATTTTCGTTCCGCAAAAGATTTAAAACGACTTCCGTAAAAGTTTTAATTTCATTGTTCCATCGTTGTGTGTGTTTGATAAAGTTTTGGTCATTTCATTGTTCCGTAAAAGATTACTGAACACGATTTACTTCTCATCGTTATGCTTGCATGAATCAACCTTGCAGGCTAGGATTTTAGCCTTGAATGCATCACATTTCCTGAAAACTGGTGGCCATTTCGTTATATCCATTAAGGTCAGTTTCTTTGCATATATATATCAACCCATTAACCCGATTTGCATGCCTACGGAGCATAAGTTGGTAGCTTTGTCATTCAGGCAAATTGCATCGACTCTACTGTTCCTGCCGAGGCTGTGTTCGAGAGTGAGGTGAAGAAGATGACACAAGAACAATTCAAGCCTGCAGAGCAAGTAACCCTCGAGCCCTTTGAGCGAGACCACGCTTGCGTTATTGGTGGCTATCGCATGCCAAAGAAGCAAAAAAGTGCTCCAGCTGCTTAGCCAAGTTTTGGTAAGACGTTGCAGGGGAACACAAAATCCTCTTTCATTGTTTAGCTGATTATGTATTGATTTTTAGCCTTTTTAACTTGTGGTTGTTGCTTTCACATTCAAGGCTGAATGAAGAAGTTGCTTCATCTCTATTTTTAGCTCTCTTGCTCTATCTAATGGATTAGTTGTTCAAAAGGCACTTTTGTTTCTGAACTTGCAAAGTTGCCATTTGACATCCTCACTAGTAGGGATGGTGGAAATACTACAACTTAAATTGAAATTGATAGAAATATTCGTACTTGAATCGAACTTGATTCGGTTTAACTCGACTTGAAGTGTTTTGAGTGCAAGGGTGCTTAACATGAAACTTGGTTAGATATATTGTTTATTTTTTAGTTTCATACAATTTTAATTCAAAGTGAAAAGAATTCAAAATTTTATATTTTTAATGGATGATTAAGATATATTTAAACTGGATTTTGATTGAATTTGAATTGGAAAGGTCCAAAATTCAACTTAATAAATGGGTTTCAACTTCTTAAATTTTGGGCTTTTGCTTGGCCTAATTAAATTCGGATCCTAGTTTATTGATAATATGAAAAACTTACTTGTTTTGGTCTCAGACGAGGTATCTACTAGCGGATCCAGTGACTAATCTCCTCGCTGGTTTGTAGGCATCTTATAGGGTGGGACAGTTGGCCCAAGGATTTAAGGCTGCTTCATACCTAAAGCCAAGGATCCGCCAGTGGATATGGTGGATACCCTGATCTTAGTTTATTAATAGTATGCAAGAAAAGTGCTTCTTTTCAAGTTCGGCTTGACCCGATTCATTATTCTGTTTAACACTAATTTTAAGCTTATGTTTGGTTGGCTTATACTAGTACTAAGCTTATGTTTGATTGGCTTATACTAGTAGAGTTTTTTTGTAGATTTTTTTTAAGAAAAACTTTTTTAAGAAATCAGTCGGTTGTCTAATTGTCATTTAAAAAAGAGATTTTTTGAATGAGCTTCATACAGTAGACTGTTTGACAACATAAAAATAAAAAGTACTCTTAATTTTAACTATATTTTATTTTGTAACAAAAATTATTTATGCATATAAATATTATATAAAAATATATTAAACAATATGCAAAGCACAATATATTAATTATTATATAATTTTAAGCCATATCAAACATAAATAAATATATATATAATAAAATTTTAGATATGAATTATAACATAAGTAAAACTAATATAAAAAAAATATTAAAACATATAAAAATTCAAATAATATTATATAAATCTTAATATAAATATTCAAATTAAGTAAATAGTTAAATAGGTAATAAATTAAGCATTTTATTGTAATAGAGAAAATGAGTTTGCAAGATAAACGTGAAGATAAGTTTGTGAGTATTGTAAAAATTATGTGTAAAATGTAAGAGTAAAAAGTACTAAAAATAGGCTTATTAATTAATTTGAAAAATCTACCCGAAAAAATCAGTTGAAAGTTTTTTTTAGAAACTCCAAATTTAAGCTTCTTAAAAAACTTTATTTTAACTGCCAAAAAAAATATTTTTTTAATTTACAATCAAACATTCAGTTTTTTTAAAAGACTTTTATAATAAAAAAATACTTATTAACCTTTTAAAAATTCATCCAAACACGTACTAGGAAAATAGAGGATGGAAAAGTTAAAAACAAGGATCCAAGAACAATACGCCAAATTGGATAAGCAACATGCAGGCCCTCGATGTATATATATACGTGTAAATAAAATGTAAGAAGAGTTGTCAGAAGTGGGATTTGAACCCACGCCCTCGTTAGAGGACCAGAACTTGAGTCTGGCGCCTTAGACCACTCGGCCATCCTGACTTACTTATTCTGTAAACTAGAATAAAATTACTCACCAAGATGATTATCCTGTAGTTGTAGCTCTTGTGAGTCGTTTTCTCTACCAATTAGAAAGAATAGTCCTAATGGAACTCATGACCTCGCATACGACAAAACTTTTAGTGGATTGTTGCTGTGCTTGAATTGACAACTGAAATCACTTGTGCTTCGTTGGAATGAATTCAAATCCTGTCTAATATTACTCTGTCTTATTCTATCTAATAGAATCTTAGTCATTTATTTTGCGAGATTTACGCGAGATCCATGCGAGACCTACATAAATAAATAGCTGAGATTTATTGAACACAATAAAAACACCATAATATTGGACAAAAGAATCTGGACTCCGCTGGAATATAGTTGAAATAGTAAGGTGATCACGTATTATCATTTGATTCAAATAGGAAACCTTAAGTTTGATATTTTTTATTTTAAATTCGATTGCATCAAAAAAATTAGTGTAGGTCAATTATTAGTTAACCGAATTGAACTTATCATTCTATTATTGTTTATATATACAAACTAACATAATATAATAAATAAGCATTTATTGAATTTAAAAAAAGAAAAATTACAAGAAATTCCATTGTAGTCAACTTAAAATATCAATCTTGGATCGTAACATATTCATTTCTTGCATTAAAAGCCTACCCCTAATCAATGTAATCTACCAAAACAGAAAAAACTTGCAGAAATGGTGAAATGATCTTCAAAATGGTGACATATATTTGTATGTTGTTTGCCATTTTCTTCATTCATTCTTCTCATAGTTCACTGACAAAAGTGGAAAAATAATTATATTCTTTTTCTCGTGGGTTCAAAAATAGCATTTGGTAGTTGTCAGGATTCCTGGAGAGACCAGGAATGATTAGGAACTGGAAAGTTTGAAGCTTTTTTGTTGAATTCTTGAAACGGTTCCAAGGTGGTTTCAGACAACTGATGGATAGATCCTTCCTGAAAGTTTTCAGGCCATTTTCATTCACCAATTTCAATCTTCTCTACTTTAATCTCTTGACCACCCCACTTCCTCATGCGCTCTGACGTTTGTTCAACCTGCAGACACATTCTTCAACCGTAAGAACACTGTTCTTGCCAATGAATTTATGTTTCAGAAATGAAGAACACACGATCAAATGATTCTTTCTCTCTTTACCTCTAAGTTCCAGTTGGTTTTGTAAAGGACATACAAGAGTAACAATGTCTGCAAGAATGTTCCCACTAGCATTCCTCCCCAAAGTCCCTGCAATGAACATGAACAGCCATTAAAGCTTACCTTCAGACCTCGACTGTAAGCAGAAACTAGTCATACGTGATTCAGGACTGGTGATTTTTGACTTTATGTCAGAATCAAGTGCATAGTTGAAGTAGCAGATTTAGCGTACCATCACTCCCAAGTTTGCTTTGTAACCCAGCAAGTAACCAAGTGGAAGACCAAAGACATAGTAGCAACCAACGTTAATATAGGCCACCAAAGCTTGCCAACCAGCACCAATGGCAACACCTTGAACATTGCAGAACATATCATCAGAAAATTTGTCTGAAATATGAGTTGGTTAATCTGTTTAGAGTCAAATCTTAATGATATACCTGAGATCACTGGCTGAACACTGTTGCTGACCATTGTAACTCCAAGAATGTAAGCTAACTTAGCCACAGATTTCTGCAGGCTTGTGCTATTTGTGAAAATGACAGCAAAATAGTCTCTAGTTATCATTATAACCACCATGAAAAACAGCCCAATTACGAGGCATTGCGATACGGTGACAATGACGGCGTATTTAGTGGCTCTCGGCCGGCCTAATCCAAGCTCGTTCGATACTCGGACACTGATAAGACAATGAACAATGAGAATCTGCTACACTGGAAAGCATTAAACAGATGTAAACTTGGTTGATGTCATTTTACCTTATTGCAGCGTTGATTCCAATGAACAGCATACCTTCCCAACCATTCAAATTCATGCTGAAAAAAGAAAGTTAGAAACAGTGTCTGATAAGAATTCAGATTTTAATTGAATGTGATTGAGTTGATGAGCCTAGAAACTCACCAAATAGACAAGGAATCAACTGCAGTCACGGCATCACCGAGGTGCCCAGTGAGAATAATAAGACTCATCATATACCAAACCTCTAGGCAAAGCATGACAGCAGAAGCAAGTGAAAGCCTAACAAAGGCCCAAAGTTCATTAAAAGCAGCCCAAGTTAAGCCATGCCAACCATCTTTGCACCAACCTACACAGTAAACAACTTGAGCTATACTCACTCCCCAGCTTGTGATGTTGTATGATAAAGCTGCACCAATCAAATTCCAACCAAGAGGATATATGAAGACCCAAAGCATCAGAATGTGCATAAGCAACCCCACAAACCCAATCCAAGCAAGGGCTCCTACTTTGCTTTGAGCTTGAAGGAACTTGGAGGATGGGAAATTGAATGCAAGAGAAAACAATTGTGGGATAGTTAGAATAGTGAACCATCCTGCAAGATCAGCCACACTATCTTTTTGTCCAAGGAGCTTCAGGATTGGAGAGGCAAACAGGTAAACGGGCAACAGAACGAAACAAAAGGCAGTTAGTACAATCCATGATCTCTGCATATAGACTCCAAGCATGTGAACTTGACCAGCCCCAAAAGCTTGTCCACATAGAGTTTCCAGTGCACTTCCCATACCAAGCTGCACAAAGTGAAAAGTACAGATCTAAAGTAAGATTCTTTACTACGAATCCAATTAAAAAAAAAAAAAAGAGAGAAAATTTTAAGTGCTTGTAATGCCCTCCAAGAAAAGTATATCTGTTTCCTTGTGAAAACAGAGATTTCACCAGAGAACATATACGAGGAACATAGATTCTGTGTACTTTGGAGGGAGGAAAAGAAGTGAATAACCCCATTGTCAGCTACCCAGAAGTAGATCAGATCAACAGGTATAGCATTTTCTGCTATTAAAAGCTTTCAAAAATCGCAAGATCACTGTCCCAAACAAGAATGAAAAGCAATGATTGAGTGAGTTCCTACTCCTCTATGAACTATGAACTTCAGTTTACACTAGCTTCTAAAACAGGGCACCAGACCGCTCCCATAAGAACAGAACAGAGAACAGAATCGATGAACTTCAAAACCAACCACCAAAGCTCATCCATTCTCTGTTTTCTGAAATGCCCAGATTCAGAAAGCAGAAAAAGATTTGATCTTGCTTCATCAAGACCAAAAAAAGAGAACAGCAAGAAACGCTGAATCCCACACACAATGACCAACCAGCCAACAAACACGAGACCAAAACCCACAAACATTATTAAAAACACAAAAAATCTGAATCTGGAACATCATAGTGTAACGAAAGAGTGGAAGGAAGAAAGAGCTAGCTAACCATGAACCCAAAAGTGAAGATTCCAATAACAGAAAGAGATATGGAAACTGCAGAGAGCTCAAAGTCTCCAATATGTCCAACGAAAATGATGGTAACCGAGTTTATCCCGTACTGACACAGCATCTGGAAGGCAATCGGAGCTGCAATCCTCCACATCTTCACCGACTCTACACAGAACACAGACTTTGCCTCCTTAAAGTTCTTCACCGGCTCATAGTCTTCCGGGGTGGAAGGAACTCCGCTGAGGAGTGGCGTTTCCATGACACTATATCTTCCACCGGAAAAAAATGATCCGGTCTCCGGAAAGGAAACGTGTGAGATAGGAGCCTAAGTCGTATTATGGTTCTGCTCCACACTTCTTCACTCTTTGTAGAGCACTGAAAAGTGAAAAGCCAACCCTCTCTGTCTCTCTTATAAATAGAAGACGTTACGAAACACGTAAACTACGTGACATTTTTGTTTATTAGTTTTTTTTTTTGACTTCTTGTGCATGGAAATTATTATTTAATGTAAATTTTACCTAAAAACTTTAATTGTAATTACTTAAGTTTGTGATTATTTTAAGGAGTCAACATGAATTTCATTGATCTCCCAACAAAATCATAAAGAGTTTGATTTCAAAAAGTTGGCACTTTAATTAGAGTTAAAGTTGTAAATGTTAGGGGGCGGTTGGTTTGTACGAGGAACATGATAATAGAAATGAGAATGAATATAGTTAGAAAGGAGAATGAATATTATCGTTATAATTACAATGGTTGGTTAAGAGAAACGAATGATTACCATTACCATTGATAATGGTTGGTTTGCAAAAAATAATGTAAT
>JAOTBA010026763.1:0-18406 GCA_025629845.1 Erythroxylum squamatum
CACGCAGCTGTAGTTATAAAGTTGTCGTGTACAGTGTATATAGGATTGTTCTTTTGCAACATTTTTTCAACAACACTATATATATATATATATACATATATACATATATCATATATATATATACATATATGTATATATATATATACATATATATACATATATGTATATATATGTATATATAGACACACACACACACACACACACACACACACACACAAGGAGTTATTTGGAGTTCCGTAGTACATTGGGCCCCTCAAAATTTTTAAAAATCAAATATTTGGGTCCCCCTATCTTAAATTTTTGATTCCGTCACTGTATATATATATATACCATTTCCACGTTGTGGTCTCTTCATGTATTAGAACTTGGATATGGTGTGTTATGGTCATAATTTGTTAGCAAAAAATGCAAAAACATAATATGCAGTAGAAAGTGCAGAAATAAAATCTGCAGCATGCAAAAACAGAATCTGCAAAAACGGATTTCTACAGAAAATGGAAAAAAAAAAGAAAAAAAAGGACAAGGACAAGGTCTGCAGTTAAGGAATAATGAGCTTAAATAATGTCAAACCTTGCCATAGTTTACGTATAAATCATCTCCCAATATATTTATCAATAATAATAATATCAATAATAATAATAATAATAATAATAATAATAATCACCCAATATGTTTGCAAAAATGATAACTTAAACATCAATGATTACTATTAAAAATTCTGCGTCAATTAGATCCATGTGTGGCACTAGCTTGTGTTGAAGGGGTTTTACTTGCTTGGTTTGAGGACACTTTTCTTTGATGAAGCCTAACAACCTTTTGCTGTTGAAGAGTTGCTAATGTGATAGCTGGATTGTCTTGCCACTTTAAACCCCATTTATTCAGTGTCGGATGAGTACCAAAACCAAGATCATAGTTTGTTGCAGATGGTTTACTCTTCTTTGTTGTAGGTACTAATGTCTCGTGAAGGCCACTCTGCAATAGTAACGATTAAAAATATGAGACTGTCCAGCAACTAACCATTTCCATGCCAAAATATATTATTAAATAAGTTGAGAAATAACTTACCCTCATAATGACAACACCACTCAGATTTCATTCCAATATACCTAATAACCAATTTTTTCCCCTACACGTACCATTTTCATTATATATATGTGCTCTTCCATTAATAAAATAATCTCAAGTAATATTAGACAATGATTTCGAAAATCTATAAAGAAAACAACCAATTGCCCACATCAATAGACAATTTTTTTAAAACAAAAGGTAATTTTTAAACCTCCGAGCACTATGTGGTTGGTTTTATATTGTGCGAACTTTATGAATTCAATAAATAAATAAACCCCAAAAATTATAACCCAATGATGTGGAATACCCATATTGAATGAGTCGGACCCGAAATTTCTTTTCCATTTCGAAACCTAGACATATGATTACTTTGTTAAATAAATCATAAACACATTTTTTATCATATTATTTTGTTAATTAAATCATAAACACCTTTTTTATCATGTTATTATCAGCTAATATATCAACATTTACTTGGTTGTAACAAAGTTATTAAGATGAAAGAAGCTTACCTTTTTTTAATCCAATAGCGCTGACAAGATTCCTGAATTTCTATGAATATTCGGTTTCTGTCACCGCCAAGCTTCACTCAATGCTTGATTTCTTGTTATTTTCTTATGGGTGTCTTGTAAATTCAACGGGATTTTAGGGTTTTTGGCCATAGGATACTGCCGTTACTGTGTTTTCTTTGCTTTCTCTCTATTTGATCAGATGTTAAAGTAAGGTTCTTTTTTTTTAAATACTTGAGTGGGGCCCAAGTGTATTTGTATGACAGTTGTATATGTATTTTCTTTTACAAGTATACGGATTTTAAAAAAATCTGTACTTCAATAATCTAAGGGCAAATTTGTCCGAAAACACCCAATTGAGTATCTTGAATGAGGATAAAAAACACAGAGGCTAAGGTGAACGAATCAAAAACTCGGGGGCTAAGATGAATAATTAAGTATATCACAGGGGCTCTTTTATGTGATTTGCCTATATCTAATCAACCAGATATGTACTTTAACTCTTCAGTTTAAATCTCTCTATTAATAATTGTTTCATCAACTACTCAATTATGCCAAACTAAGGTCCTTTGGTTGCTTATGTTACCCATATTTACATCCTTCTTCTTTCACAAAACTTAACCCATAAATCATATCACGTACCTTCATTGGCTTCTTCGTACTATATAACTCATATATATGTCACAATCCATCTGCAGATTCTACCTATATATCAAAACATATGATACTTTGTGAGCAATGGTTTCCATCTAATCCCTCGTAAACAAAAAGTAACCAACCTCCTCATTAATTATTGTTTATGTAGTATCCTACACCGACACCTAAGAATCCACCTATACCACTTAATCCTAATTCTCTAACTAATTTACATGCACCTGAAATATCACCAACACTTCCCATCTTTCAAACAACTAATAACTCTCAAACACAATAATTAGTCGTGCCCAATCTCAGTTCTCCAACAAGGAAGGATTGATCTACTTGTTCAATTTTTAATGAATCTTCTACTTTATCCTGTTAGTTAATATATAAAACCAATTAAGTTGACCTCACATAACAGCTTAAGCTATTGTGATGAAACAACCATTTAACATGGTATCAGAGCCTTTGTGATTAAGTGATCGTGAGTTCAAATCCTACCACCCACCTATTATTCAGCACAAGGCAGAGTGAGCCTGTGCAAGTTTCAAGCCTAAAGGACTTTCACTTGAGGGGTGTGTTAGTGAATATATAAAACTAATTAAGTTGACCTCACATAACAGCTTAAACTATTGTGATGAAACGATCATTTAATATATCCAATAACTCTCCACTAACCACTCACCAAAGACCAAATATCATCACCATTATATCATGAACTCATCTCCTAATGACCTACCACAATTATCCTTCCTCATTAAAATTCCGATGTTAATATCACTAGATCCAAAATAGGAAATTTGAAGCCTCACCTAATACTTGATCTACACATCAAAAAACATCCCTCCCGATACTTGAAACCACTATATTCAAATAAAATCTTCAATATGCTCAATGGCTTGATGTTTTAAATGCAGAAATATAATGTATTTATCACAAATATCACCTAGAAACTTGTTCCACCTATACTAACCCAAAATGTAGTTACTTGTAAGTGAATATTCATAATCAAAACCAGCCTAGATGGTTTTATATCTCGTTACAAAGCTTGTCTTATTGCCAAGTGTTTTCACCAATGCTTAGATGTTGAATTCACCAAAACCTTTAACCCCATCATGAAACCAACCATAATATGTGCAATTCTTATTTAGCTGTTAAGTATGGTTAGGAATTATTTCAACTTGAAGTTAACAATGCATTCCTATAGTACGTTAATTGACACCCTTTTTATGTAACAACCTCTTGGTTTTTAAAACTCAGAATACCCAAACTAAGTATGTCAATTAATCAAAGCCATCTATGACCTGTGCCAAACACCAATGGCTTTGTATCATAAATTATGTTCCTATCTTCTTCAACAAAGTTTTATCATTCAATCTCTAATAATTCCTTATTCATATTTGACAATGGTCCATATCTCATCTACTTGTTTGTCTATATTGATGATATTATTATTCCTGGCAATAAAATCTAGACATTCAGGAAATTTGTTACAAATCTCTCCTCTAAGTTCCCCTTAAAAGATCTTGACCCTCTTAACTATTTCATAAGGATCAAAGTTTTAAAAACGTCCCAAAGACTCTTCTTGTCTAGACAAAAATAAATTAATGACCTTCTCTATAAAGCCTATATGCTTATTGCCAAACTAATGACAACTCCCACATCCAATAAAACAAGGTTAAAACTATACGATACCACTCCTAAATGGATGCAAGAGAATTTTACAAAATTCTTAGTTCACTTTAATAATTATCCTGATAATACTTAACCTGATATTTTTTCCTATAAATAAACTATCCTAATTTATGCACAACCTTTCCTCCACATATTAGGCTATTGTTAAAAGAAATCTTCGATATCTGAAAGGAATACAAAATCAGGGAATCCACCTACAAAAAACTACCAACCTATCTTTACATGTATTCTTTGATTTTGATTGGGCTAGAAATTCAGATAATCTTACCCCTACTTCAACTTAGGTTGTCCTTACTGGTAGCTGCTCTATCAATTGAACTTAAAAAAACTAGAAAATCATTTCTCGAAGTTCAACTAAAGTCGAATGTAAAGCCATTGTCGTCGCTACTGCTAAACTCAATTGGATTACTAACCTTTTGATGGAATTTCATTAACCGTTTTCTTCTCCGACCATCTATTGTGACAACGTTGTTGCCACTTATCTATGTAAAATATTATCTTCCACTCCCGTATGAAACAGATCGCACTTTTCATTTTGTCAAAAATCAAGTACTTCAACAATTAGAGTTTCACTTATGCATATAAGTGACCAACTTATTGATTCCCTCACCAAAGCTACGCCTAAGAAGCAATTCCTATTACAGAGATCCAAGATTTACATCTATAATGGAAGCACAAGGGTATGATAAAATGATTCTTTAGGCATAAAAGGAGATCAAATCTACCTTGACTTGTTTATCACTATTTTCTATTCTATGAGCTATAATCCAAAAGTGTCTCATCTCAACTTGTATATATATATATATATGTTCATTTTGTAAAGCATATATTAATAAAATAAAATACAATTACTTCTTTAATCTCAAACTTGTTATAGGAAATTAGGTTTATATCAAAAATTGTCCTGTCAGTCAACATAGGGTGCAACATGGATCTTAAAAGCCCTCGTTATTTTTTCTTTAATCCATTTAGAGCTCTGGAGCAAGTGGGATAAGTCAGATATCGTTTGAATTTATCACAAGACAAATATATGCATCCTATTGTCCATAATTTTCAATTCAAGAAAAGGGTTTCGGACTACCCTTCGGTGATTCCTATCATGACAGCATCAATTTACTCTGCTTTGCGATTTCGAATCATCGTCTAGTTAATCGACATAGCAAACCAGCTAGCTGCACAATTTTTTGTGTGATTGTCATCATCTATAGCTAACAATACTTCCTAAAAATATCTTTGTGATATTCAGCAATGATTTTAAGATATCAACCTTGTGAACAAGGTTATCGATGGAAGAAGTAATGATGAGAAATAGGAAAGGAAGCAAAACAATAGTACGAAGAAGAAAAACGCTTTCATATGAGTCTAAATGGCAAAAGGATGAAATCGTGCCGGATGTCGTCGTTATACAAAAGAATAAACAAGTGTTATGATTTTAAGAAGTCACTAGCTAAAAATTATTGTAGGCTGAACAAGAGTATCAAAAAGAACAACGCGGTTGTCATCAACATATTATCTGACTCGCTAGGGAGGAACAGAATGCCTTGCTCTTTGATTCAGGCTATCACATTATTAGTGGAGCATGATTAGGTAGTGAAATTACGACATGTCTCTCGCAAAGGGAATTAATGTGCAGACTGATTAGCTAAATCTACCAGCCTCCAGCAACTTGAGACTATGTTCTTTCCGGCGGCTCCGTCTGAATGTTTTGCCCTACTACTGCAAGATATCATTGACGCCTTAGTTCAGGGCATCAGATCGTCTGTGCCACTAATTCTGCACCTATTCTGTTCTACAACAAATACGTCGACGTTTTAATTAAAAGCTAACGTCTCAGCTTCACGGTCGTCTAAGCCAAGCCAATTCTTCCTCCTCTTTTTTATTTTGCTTCACTTCTTCTTTCTTACTCTCAACTCTTTCCATCTATATGATCTAATAAATATCGGTTTTTGCCAACTTGCTCTGTTCTTCGTCTTCTTCTTATGGCCTCTGAATAATTTATCTTCTTCTTCTATCAAAAACAGCAAGCCTAGTGTTATGGTTCACTCGCTAACTTTTTAAGCCGTTAAACAGATGTAATGATTTCTAAGATAACATATATGATGGTTTCAGGGGTTAATGTTAATGGCTTAGCTCTCATAAACTTAAAAGTAGAAATCTATCTTTTTCCATTTTTATGATATGTTCGATGATAAAGAGATGCTTGAAATGTTACTTTAGTACACAAGGGTTGCAAGAAGCTGACAAATTGAACTGAGACTAGGAAAAGGCATAGTCATTTCTTGTTTGATTTTTGTTAACTGTTTCTTGTATTGGACAAATTTTGGAGTGAAAGCCATTTTATCGTGCTTTAAGGATAAAACACATAACATGCTGAAATGTCTTACTAATTGCAGGCTTTGCCACCCAAAAGGCAAATGTCAGGAAACAAGAATAATGGTAGTCCTGTTACCCCTCGAACTAGACTGGAAAGGCTTCTGAAAGAAAGAGAGCTTAGAAAATCCAACAAATTCAAAAATTTGAATGAAGAAGCTGGGGACCTTATCAAAGAGTTAGAAAACTCTCCTAGTTATTCATTTTCTGCTGATGCTGAGCACTGGATTTCTGTCAATGATGACCATTTGTTAGAAGGGGCTGATCAGTGTGAAAGGCAAGATATTTGGCCTCCTAAGCAACGCCTTTTGGTGGTAGCCAATAGGTTGCCTGTCTCGGCAACTAGGCGGGGAGAGGATTCATGGCAACTGGAAATGAGTGTTGGGGGGCTATTCAGTGCACTTTTGGTTAATTGATAATTATGATACTGAACTCAGCTTTAATATTTCTTTTCCTCAAACTACTTTTTGAGATGCTGTCAAAGTTTCTTTTACATTCCTTTTAAATTACTTCACTTCAACATGGTATGTTTTATAGAAGTTTTAAGAATTAAGACTAGCGAGTTAAGTTGTTGATACATATACGTATAGGTGTGAAGGAGTTTGATGCCAGATGGATTGGTTGGGCTGGTGTAAATGTACCTGATGAAGTTGGCCAGAAGGAACTAACTAAAGCGCTTGCAGAAAAGGTTCACATTATATCTTAAATTTTCTAATGTTATTGATCCGTGGTCTCAAAATGCTATATTGATTGTTAGCTCACTTGTAGTGCCTAAGGATGCATAATCTCTTTATTACCTAACTTTTCGATGCCAACTACAGAGATGCATCCCAGTTTTCCTTGACGAAGATACAGTCCATCAATATTATAATGGTTACTGTAACAACATACTGTGGTCTCTATTCCATTATCTTGGGCTTCCACAAGAAGACCGCCTTTCAACCACCCGTAGCTTTCAATCTCAGTTTGATGCATACAAGAAAGCAAACCAAATGTTTGCAGACGTTGTCTATAAACACTATGAGGATGGAGATGTTGTTTGGTGCCATGATTACCACCTGATGTTTCTGCCTAAATGCCTAAAAGACTATAACAGTGAAATGAAAGTTGGATGGTTTCTCCATACACCTTTTCCTTCCTCTGAAATACACAGGATGTTGCCATCTCGTACTGAGCTGTTGAAATCTGTTCTTGCTGCTGATTTAGTTGGGTAAGCCATTTATGTCGCAGCTTTGGAATTGAATACATTCTGATTAGCCATGCAGCTTTATGCTTTTCAATGTCAAATAGAATATGCATGCTTGAATTGTTTTCCCATTTCTAGTTACCCCAGGGGTGTAATTGAGTTTCTAATGCCAGTACTTAAGGGCTGTATTGGAGCTTCATCCTGCAAACCTCTTACCTTATTATTATGCCTTGTTCACTTTTTGGAGTAATATACTATGTAAAGGTTTTGACGAATAAATTCTCTCTTAGCTGATTCAATATTGTGCATTTAGGAGGATTTTGATGCTTGATATAGGTGCCATAGTTTGGAATCAAAAGATTATTATTGCACTAGCACTCAAATAAAAAACTAATGATAACCTTGAAATTTCAAAATGATGCTCCTGCAACTTCCATGAAGTCATTCTAGCAAAGCATCATAAAGTTTCAACAAGTGATTTAAACTTCATGTAAGCATGAGGACATAACATGGTGTTTATGATGTATATCATAGCTATATATATATATCATCAGGACTGTTCCTAAAGAAGGATTTTCCTTCCCAATAAAGCAGAATTTAAAACTTTTTTGTGGGATTCTTGTGGTATCATTACTTGCTAGTCTCTGGGGAATTTAAAAATGTTAAGCTTCTAGCTGCTTATAACATGCTTACACAGGGAAAAATGCTTGCTTTTTGTTGGTTGTTAGGATTGAAAGTTATAGACAATACCATACACTGAAGATTCTCATCGGAAAATAGTTGTTTGTATCAGCACTTTGAAATCATTCCACAGCTTCAAACTTTATGGGGTTTCTAAAAGCAAGATCATTTTGTTGCCAGTTTCCACACATACGACTATGCTAGGCATTTTGTGAGTGCTTGTACTCGTATCCTTGGGCTTGAGGGGACACCGGAAGGAGTGGAAGATCAGGGAAAGCTTACTCGTGTAGCTGCGGTATTCTGATTTGCTGCTTCATTAGTTATCAGTTGAAGATACTTAATCTATGATATAAATGCTCTATGACTCACTAACATTGTCATTTCATAACAATTTGTTTTCTGGACAAAAAATTGCAGTTTCCGATTGGGATAGATTCAGATCGGTTCATACGAGCTCTTGAACTCCCTCAAGTCCAGGAACACATGAAGGAACTGAAAGAAAGATTTGCTGGCAGAAAGGTTGGAGCCCCTGTTCCAAATGAATCTTATACCTATTACAACTCTTTGATTTTGATGGATGAACTCATGATATTGTCATGGTGTTTCAAAAGGTTTCAAGAAGTAGAATTTGATTTAGTTAACTTCTTCCACATATCATTTACCTTGTCCATTATTTCGAGTCACTGATGATACTTTGAATCTTAAACTAGTTTGGAACTGGAGTTCTCTGACTATTTGAGTTTTTTTTTCTTTGATCAAAACCTCACTATTTTTTGTTCTTCCTCTCCCCTTAAGTCTTTGTAGATAGTACTGCTATCATATTGTTCCACTTTCAGTATGTTTCCTATACCATTTGGCCATGCCCGAGCAATGTCATTTGTTTTGGAACACACAAATATGGTTGAATGATTTGCAATCTCATAGAGACTTCATTGTCTCGTTGAACCTTTTATTTTTGTGGTCTTCCTAAATTCCAAAATGAAATATGTTTGCTTTAATGCTCTTATGCCAGTTGTTACTGTTCAATTACTCTGACAGGTAATGCTTGGTGTTGATTGCCTTGACATGATCAAAGGAATTCCCCAAAAGATTTTGGCATTTGAAGAGTTTCTTGAGGAAAACCCAGAATGGCGCGATAAAGTAGTGTTACTGCAAATTGCTGTCCCAACAAGGACAGATGTGACTGAATGTATGTTCCATTTGAAATAACTGAGTATTATTATATAGGTTTGGAATATAATCACTATTTAGAGTACTTTAATAGGCTCCTGATTCTAGTAAATTAAGAACTCATGAAGGAAGAGAATGCATAATGTCCAGGTTTTCTTTTGGTCATTTCTTTAATGTTCCTTCCTAATTCTTTCCTTGACATTGCCTAGTATATAATTTTTTATTCATATGCCTGAAATTGGCCTTGTTTTTTGTGTATAACGATTATTATTAGTTTATCAAAGTGGTTAGGGGGTGGGTGAATGCATTTTCAATCACTGATATGCTCCTCGTATCAATTGCCTTCTGCTATGTATTGTGCTCATGATTTATGCCTAAATTAGCCAAGTATAATATCTAATTATACTAATTTCTCAATCTAAACTTTAAAATTCTTTCGGTAGGACAGATCAAAGGCTTACAAGTCAGGTTCATGAGATTGTGGGGCGCATTAATGGAAGATTTGGAACACTTACTGCAGTCCCAATACATCATCTGGTTTGTCATTACCTTGTAACGCTTCTGCCACTAGAATTGTATGATGAAAGGAACTAAAGCAGAGTAACTTTCCACTGATCTTCATGGTGTCAATAGAATTGTACTTTCCACTGATCTTCATGGAGTCAATAGAATTGTACTTTCCACTGATCTTCATGGTGTCAATAGAAGTGTTCACCTTTACATTCATGTACTATCCTTATTTTTTGTACCCAATTTTAAAGCTTTTTAATAATATCTTTTTCCAAAGGATTCTCCATTGTTGTATAGACAATTTCTTCGTGGACCAATTCTAGCATGCTCTTACATAAGCAGCTTCTTTTCTCTCTTAGTAGAGTTAATTTTTCCACTTCCTCAACCCACTTGAGGCAGAAAAGGATAAATAGGCTAAATGTGCAACAAGTTCATAGCCAATTTCTTTCTAGGTTAACTTTTGTTTATATAATCTCTCATATGTCTAACAAACAGGAAATTTTATTGACTCGCTAAGTGAATTATTCTTAAATCTTTTTCTTGTCGATCTCTTGACTTTCATGCTTTATGTGCATTATATGCTGTCACAGGTAAGTGCAACTCACAGGTGTTTTACAGTTTTCTTTGTCTTACCCACTTTTGTATCAGTTTTTGGAAAAATTATTTGCCCACTTGAACGCATATAGATGTGGAAGCCCCCTAATTTTAAGAGGAAATAGAATGAAGAGTTTAGTCAAATATAGAATGCAAATTGACATCTTCTAGGATTGGTTATGCCTTCGATCCTTTTAACATTCTATAATCTCATCTGGAATTCATACTTGTACTTGTTGGTCAGAGGCAAGGTGCTTCGTTTTTCACTGACATTCATGTGTCTTCCATAAGAAAAAAAAAAAACTAGGATGATTAGCTAGAATACAAGTATAGCTAAGATGTTGTAGCTATTATTGATATCAATGCAGCACTATCGTTTAATTTTGAAGAAGTTATTGTTGTCATAGTTTCACTATTCTAGTTTTTGTCCTTGTCATTTGATAAAGCATACTTACATAAGTAATCTGCATCTCCATGCAACTAATTGTAACCTTTTTAGCATGCATTTATACATTTCAAGCTAAATCCACTCCGTTATGCTAGCCTTCAATCTGATGTCTTTTGAAGAGTCTATTTACATGGGGCTAGAAGCCTATGATTTTGTGTTGTATTCTAGTATTTTCTCAACGTTATAGTTCTTTGTGTAGATGTCGCACTTGTAACGTCTTTAAGGGATGGAATGAACCTTGTCAGTTATGAGTTTGTTGCTTGCCAAGCTTCAAAGAAAGGTGTCCTTATCCTAAGTGAGGTAATTATGTAGCTACTCTGAATATAAATTGCTTTGCAGGAAAACTGAGTCTTTTAACTATGCAAAGCTAGCCATCCTACTAGAATTGTTAATGCTCAAGCTTGCCTCTTCTGCATTTCTATGCTACTCCCTTCTCAGGTTTATTCAACAAAAACCTTCCAATTGAATTACCTAAAAAGAAGGTTGAATTGACAAGCTTCCCGTCATTATTTACTAATGTTGTCCATGCTTTGCAAGACATACGAGAGCACAATACTTGTTGGACATTGTTATGCAAACCTCAAAGTGAACCACTGTGATTATTGTGTTATCGCCTTCCCAATTTGCATTATATATTTATAGATATTCCTAAGACTTCAATCTCAGGATATTAAGAGAACTGATGGCTAGTACTCTTCCAAGCTGGTGATTTATGATTTCAACTTTTAGAATTCCAGTGATGAAATATTGAAATTTTAGATGATTTGGAACCCATATTCAGAGTTCTGGAAACTGTATCTCACTATAAGCACTGCCGAGACATGATCCCTATCAAGTGTATGTTTTGAAGTACTTATGTAATCAGTTATAAGGGCAAAGAAGATTAAATTTCTGCAGCTGATTGGTCTAACGTCAGAAAGGGAAATTTAGCTTCTTGCTGCATTGTTCAAAGATCATGTTGAACATTTAGTGTAGAAGTAATAGAGTTCGGGTTTGAGTACACACTCTGGTATTTAAAACGTATAATTTGAAGAGAAGAGACTTATCAGTCCCTTGGGATAGATGGTAAAATAAAAGAAATGTATATAAAATAGGGAATATCCAGAAAAATGAAATTGAAGAAGAGTTTGTGCTATAACTTTCTTTCTCCTTCTAGTTTGCAGGTGCAGCACAATCTCTTGGTGCAGGGGCTATCTTGGTAAATCCATGGAATATCCAAGAAGTTGCTGCTTCAATTGGTTATGCATTGAATATGGCAGCAGATGAAAGAGAGAAAAGACACCATCATAACTTCATGCATGTTACAACTCACACATCTCAAGAATGGGCAGCAACCTTTGTAAGGTGATCACCATATTGTGCTTCTGCAACCTTTTAGTTACTTAAGAGTTTAAACATTTTGTTGCTTTGAAAAAGAAAGAAACAAATGCAATGGACGCCTCATAATTTAGTTTCTTTTAGCTCACATCTTTCTAAACTACTCCAAAACTCCGCAGGACACTAACAAAGATCAAATGGAAATGTCATTCTCATGCTATTACAGGACTTTTTAAGTTGCTGCACATTTGATTTATAATGTAGAGATTCTCCATCAAAGATCATAGACTTTTATGTCTTGTATTGTGGATTAACCAATGATATATATCTGTGAAATTCACTCTTATGCAGTGAACTCAATGATACTTTTGTTGAAGCCCAACTAAGAACAACACAAGTTTTGCCCTTACTTCCAATCAAAGTGGCAGTTGAACGCTTTAAGCAAGCAAATAACAGTTTGGTGATACTGGTATTATATCTCTCTCTTTTAATGACAAATATGAATTGCTGCTATTCTTTAATTTAACTATGTATGTTCTCTATCCTATCAATTCAAGGTAAAATGTGAATCCATTTATCTCAGAACGTGAACTATATGAAGCTTTATGATATTTATATCCCTGTGCTTCCTCTGATCTGATCATCCAGTTTTGGCTGTCTACAGCTGAAACATACTTGAAAGACTAAGTTTGTGATAAAAAAATTTGAGAGGACGTCTATGAAGTACTGAAAATCACTTTTGCTGACACTCCTGTACTTAACATTATTGTCTTTATTGCAGGGCCTCAATGCAACTCTGACTGAACCGGTGGACAAACTGGGTAGAAGAGGCGGTCAAATTAAGGCAATGGAACCTAAATTACACCCAGACTTGAGGGAACCATTGATGAAGTTGTGTGATGATGAAAAGACTACAGTTGTTGTCATCAGCGGAAGTGATAGAGCTGTTCTAGACAATGTACTTTCATCCCTTAATCATTCGTTTTAATTTCTTGGTCCTTTATTACTATGGTTTTGGACCTTTAGGTAATGACTTCCTATACAGAACTTTGGAGGATACAAAATATGGCTGGCAGCAGAAAATGGGATGTTTTTACGTTTTACAACTACAGAGTGGATGACAACTATGCCAGAGAATTTGAATATGGACTGGGTTGACAGTGTAAAGGTTTGAATACTATACGGAAAAAATACTATTTTTCGTCTCCAGTCCCTCTGGAGCACAAATATTCTGATGTTTATCATGTTATCAGCATGTGTTCGAGTATTTTACTGAAAGAACACCTCGATCACATTTCGAGCTTCGCGAGACTTCACTTGTGTGGAGTTACAAGTATGCAGGTAGTTCACCAGTTACACCATCCATGCTTAAGTAGTAAGAAGTGAATGCTCTGATACATAACTCGCATGCATTTGGTTAATTTACCTTTTATCCATTTACCATCACATTTTTCAGATGTTGAGTTTGGACGTATTCAGGCCAGGGATATGTTGCAACATCTCTGGACAGGACCAATTTCAAATGCAGCAGTTGATGTGGTCCAAGGTAGTCGATCTGTCGAGGTTCGAGCAGTTGGTCTTACAAAGGTATAAGGGTATCTCATACGCTTACTTTGTGGAAAGATATGTTCCTTTTTATCCTCACATCCTCAAGTTCTCTTACAGGGTGCTGCAATTGATCGTATTTTAGGAGAAGTAGTTCATAACAAGGGCATGAAGGCACCCATTGATTACGTCCTTTGCGTTGGCCATTTTCTAGCAAAGGTATGGGTGTTCTTGGCTCAAGAATGTAAGAACATTATATCACAATTATTATCTTACATAAACCAAGAATAAATTAATACAGGATGAAGATGTGTACCAATTTTTTGAGCCTGAGCTTCCGAATGGATCACCACCCCTGACAAGATCGAGGTCACCAGATCCTGTGAGCACATCTAGGCCCAAGTATCCAGGCAACAGAAGCCAGTCCAGGGCTCATCTGAAGAAACAACGATCCTTGTCAACTCTGGAAAGGGGCAATTTCAGGAGCTCTGCATGGAGGCCTGTAGCACATGACAGAATGTCATTTCATGAGGGTTCTTCTGTACTTGATCTCAGAAGTGAAAACTATTTCTCCTGTGCTGTATCAAGGAAGCGATCAACAGCAAGATATGTGCTTCCCTCATCAGATGATGTTGTCAACCTTTTAATGGAGTTGGCAGAGGCTTCATCATCTGCCTGATTCTGGGACAATTTCCATTTCCTTTTCATTAGGGATTTTTAACCTCTTCCCCAATACAAACAAATGTTTTCATGACTTACATCAATCGTCCATTCATTGATCAACCATCCATGTTCACCGCTTTGTCATCAATTTGCTTAATAAACTAAATTGAGCATCGGAGTGCTTAAATTGGAACTACCTCCGACATTGTTTTACGGGAATACGTCATTCAAGTTGAGCAGGAGAGCTTTTTGGGAGACTAAAAAATGGAAAATTTTAGTTTCTTCTGGTGATCAGGTCACGTATGCTTGGCTCGTGGATCAGTGTAGTAAAGACGTCCATTAAATGTGAAATGGGTTTTTCTGTTACATCAAACCTAGTGCCTTTTCTGAAAAACTGTAACAGATTTTGTTTCTTTATCTTATTAAAAGCTGCAACTACTCTGAGAATATAACAAACAAAATTGAAGTGAAGAAACTCTTATAATTTGTATTCATTTCACAGAATTAACAGTTTCTAGCTCTACAAATTTTCCCTGTGGGGTTAGTTTCAATCTCTTATGATCTACTAAAGCTAGAAGTGACAGCAAGGAAACAATCTTCACTGCAGAGAATTGTCAAATTGACTGTTGGATAATCGAAGTTGAACTCCTCTTCAGCTCTTCCGAGCAAATCTTGGAATGCAGGTTAGTTCAAATATGCAATTGGAACCCCTAATCTCTTCTTCTCACCTTCTCCAACACCAACATCCCAGAAATTTTTAGGTATATCTAAACAAGTTGAAGCAGGTTTGTTTTGTTTCTAGATAACGATCGTCGGAGACCTTATTTAGCAAGAATACCAGGCAAACGAATAGCCATATTATAAGTGTTGGAAGGTTCAAGAGAAAAATGCTTTGATAGTAGTTTACTACTCAAGGAAAAAACTAAATGTTTGAGAACTTGAGGAATTTGAGTGACTTGTTTGTGAGCCAAACATGTATACATAGGTGAAATTATGTAATGTATATCATGTAGGGTTTGAGGTTAGTGGCCAAGAATCATCTGGTTGGGGCCTGTTTGAGACATAGTTCATGAGGATATCATATTTGAGCAAGAACACCAGGTAAACGAATAACCATCTTAAAAGTTTTGGAAGGTTAAGAAGAAAAGTGCTTTGATAGTAGTTTACTGCTCAAGAAAAAACTAAATGTTTGAGTACTTCAAGACTTAGGGGTGAGTTGTTTGTGAGCCAAACATGTATATATAGGTGAAATTATGTAATGCAAATGATGTAAGGTCTATGGTTAGTGAAGCATAAGTCCTTGTTTGACATTTGAACCTTCATTTTGTAGAAGTTTTTTTTTTAAAAATAGAAGAATATGCATAAGATAAAAGAATACGTAACACCGGAGTTGTTTTATTATATCTATTGAATAATGAACTTGGTTGCTTTGTATAGGCAAAATATAAAAAACTCAATAATTGTTAAATAGAGATTTCAGCCAATAAATTTGGGTTATAAGATAAAATTAAAAACAAACTAAAGACCTATTCAAAAGGAATTTTGGCAGCTCTATAATTTTGAATTAATTCTCAACATTCTCCCTTAATTTAAAATTGTAAAAAAAAATTCACGAGCATAGAGCACATCTCTTCACAATTCTTTTCTTTGGAGCACTTGTCTCTAATCTTCTCAATAGAGCATTTCTCTCTATTATTCAACATGAGCACTTCTCTCATCACTTATCTCCATAGAGCACTTCTCTCTATGATGCGTCTTGGTGCACTTCTCACCAACTAGAATAGGTTGCTTCCTTCAATTACTTGCACTGTATTTGCTTGTTCTTCATTGTTAAAATTGCAATAATTTTTCAAATGTCCAAATCGTTTACACCTAAAGCATCGAAACTTCCTTTTATATCAGCAACCTTTCTCTTCATGACCAAACTTTTCACAATGGTTACATTAAGGAATGTTTCCTTTCTTCTTTGATTATGAACAGGGGTGGATTCAGAAAATTTTTTAAATGGGGGCAAAATTTTAATGACGGCAAAATTTTATTTTTAGTGAGAGCAAAATTTTAATTATAGCAAAATTTTATTTTTTTTATACCATCAAAATTTAAAATAATAATTTTTATAAGTAAAATCTTTTGGAGCTAGTGCCCCCACTTGCCCCCACTGTGGCTCCGCCACTAATTATGAAACCTTTGCCTAGATATGCTCCCTCCACTATCATTTCACTTTCTTGTTTTCTCATTGCCCTTCTTTGCTCTTAAGCTTATAAAGCATTAATCAATTCTAGTAATGCCATTTGGTTGATGTCCTTTGAGCCTTCAAGAGATGAAATTTTCACCTCAAAACTTTCAAGTAAACTTATCAAGACTTTCTCTACGATCTTGCTATCAGGTTCTCTCATAAGTCTGATTTTATTTGCTACCATCATGAGCTTATCTGAGAACTCTTGAATTGTCTCCTTTTCATTCATTCTAAGAATTTCAAAATGTTGTTTGAGATTTAAGACTTACATTCGCCTTGTCATAGCTTTTCCTTGATTTAGCTTGTTCAATACAACCATACTTCCTTAGTTGTTTCAAAAGTCTTCGTAAAACCTATACTTCTAGAGTTCAAATGAAAAATGGTGCTTAGTTGTAGGTTAAAGAAAGATGAATATTAGTTGTTTCTACAATTTCATGTATGAAATTCTTAGTTAATGTATTATTTGTAAACTATTATTAAGTTTCTTCTTTCAATTGAAAAGTTAGAGATTTATTAGAGCTCAAGCAGTTCAAAAGTTTAGTAAAGAAGCAAACTAACTATTCAAACAAGCTCCTCGTAACAGATAGCAGAGTTGAAATTATCTTCATAAAATTTAGGAAGTTCTTGGAGCCAGAATAAATCAAACAACTCATTATTCCTTATAATCCTCAATGTAATAGACACTACAAGCAACAACTAGTTTACTGATGGAATACACCGACGGAAAACGTTAACAAAATGTCGGTAATTCAATTTATCGACGGAATAGACCGACGGAAACATTCGTCGTTAAATTGGCTGTCTGTAAATTTTGCCAACAAAAATTCCATCCGTCGGCACAAATACCGACGGAAAGTGGTTTCTGTCGGTATATTTACTGATAGAAAGAAATGTTACCGTCGGTAAGTACAATAAACAGTTTCCTACGGTTGATCATACACCGTCGGTAAATATGTCTCAATTTACCGACGGAAACTTAAGTTCGGTCGGTAAGTACCATAAACATTTGCCGACGGTGAACCGCAAACTGTCGGTAAATAGAACTCATTTTATCGACAAAATAATAGATTCCGTCGGTATCATAAACAGACAAATTTTTTTTAAAATCCCGACATTAAATTTTATTTCATAATCTTATTATTAATGGATAATTTCAACAGCTATAAAATATCTGTGCATTATTTTATTGATTTGTTTATATAATTAATTTGTCTAAACAGAAAATTAATTGATCATATAAAGTTAAAATTTTCTTCATTGATAATAAAAACATTAAATTACATGTAAATTCAAATTAAATGACAACAACAATACTATGGTCCTAGTGAGCGCGGATGGTTTGAGTCTTTACCCCTCCCCTTCAACTGCTCCATGTCATTTTGGAGCTTAGTTATGTACTCCATTGTTTGTTGCAGCTGACTTGTCAATGTCTGCACTGTGGTCTCAAGCTGATGGATATGTTCCATTATCGACCGTCTAGTTGATGCTACTATACTAGACGTAGAGGAGTGTGAATAATATGTGTTCGCATATGAGCCTAGTCTAAAGATCCTTCCACGACTGTCCCTACCACCAACTGCATCAAAATATGCCTGACTCTTATCAACAGCTTGTTCTCCCTGAGACTGTCGCTAAATTGTGTCTTGTATTTGGTCTTATTAGGAAGCAATGCTTATATTAGTAAGTGATAATGATTAAGGGCCCGTTTGGTTGAGCTTTTATCAGTAGAGCTTTTATCAGTAGAGCTTTTGTCAGTAGAGCTTTTCTGAGAAGAG
>JAOTBA010026798.1:0-18379 GCA_025629845.1 Erythroxylum squamatum
TAAGAAAGGAAAGCAATTTGATAAGCTTAGGAAGTATGGGGCAGTGGATTTTTATGGAACAACTGATCCAGAAGAAGTCGAAACATGGTTGAGAAAGACAGAAAGGATATTGGAAAAAATGGACTATGAGGATAATGAAAAGGTTGAATATACTGCAAGCTTACTACAGGGTGATGCCCTGCATTGGTGGGAAAGTGTACCAGGGAGTCAGATAAAACCACCAGTGTTGAAATGGAAGGACTTCCTAGCTATTTATAAGAAGAAACATTTGTCTGAGGTATATATCCAGCAAAAGCAAAGGGAGTTTCTGAGTCTCACCCAGAGGGAGATGACAGTGAGCGAATATGAGCACAAATTTACACAACTATCCCGATATGTAGCTAAGATGATGATGAGCGAAGCGGCTAAGTTTCGTCGGTTTGAAGCGGGATTGCATTTAGCCATCAAAGAAAAAGTGGTGGCGCAAAATTTTTATGACTTTCAACAGCTGGTAGAAGCGGCGTTAAGGGCTGAGAATGTGGAGAATATAAAGAGCGTAGTGAATAAAAAGAGAAAAGGAAGAGAACAGTTCAGGAGGGGAGGTAGTGCTCCTATGTCAGAGAGGAGTGCCAGGACTTTCCCCGTACAGTCTAAGGATAGGAGCAGTGGTGCAAGCAGGTCCAAACATATGAGGACTATTTCTCATCAAGCCTCAACGGCGGAAGGCAGTAGAATGGGAGAGGGGGATAAGTGATCCGTTCCCAAATGCGACCATTGTGGTAAATTCCATAAAGGGGAGTGTTATAGGCTGAGTGGAGCTTGTTTTAATTACGGGGAAAAAAGGCACATGGCTAGAGAGTGCCCGTAATATGCAAGATGGGAGGGAACTCACGTCCAAGCTTCAAAAAGGGCTGAGACTGTGGGAGTTAAGACTACAACTGAAGTGGGAAGTTCTATTGCAACCAAGAAGGTAAATCCTCCAGGAAGATCGAGGAGGCAAGTACCAGCTAGGGTGTTTGCAATGACGAGGGGGGACACAAAAACAACTCCAAAGGTGGTGAATGGTATGGTTAAATTGTTTAATGACGATATTATTGTTCTAATTGATCCAGGGTCTACCCATTCATTTATTTCGTCAATTAAAATTGTGCATGGTAGAAATTTGAGCCCATTAGATAGTCCTTTGATAGTTAGTACTTCAATTGGCCAATACATCATTATTAGTTAAGTTTATAGAGATTGTGAAATATATATTGGTGGAGAAAAATTAGTGGTGGATTTAATACCATTGAAGATGGGGGGATTAGATGTGATTTTGGGCGTGGATACATTAGAAAAATATAATGCCAATTTAGATTGCAAACAGAAGACAGTAGAGTTTGAGTTGGACAAAGGTGGAAACGTGGTGTTTGTGGGAGACAGGAAAGCAAGCCCACCTAGAATTATTTCAGCTCTAGCAGTACAGAGAATGATGAGGAAAGGATGTGAAGCATTTTTGGCATATGTGGCAGACACGAAGGTAGATGGAGGAAAGTTAGAAGATATTCCTGTGATCATGGAATTTCTAGATTTCTTTCTAGAGGAATTACCAGGACTACCACCACCTAGAGAAATTGAATTTCCCATCGAGCTTCTTCCAGGTACTATACCAATATGAATTTTACCCTATAGAATGGTTCCGGCAGAATTGAAGGAGCTTAAAGCACAGTTAGAAGAGCTATTGGAGAAAGGTTATGTTAGGCCTAGCTCTTCACCTTGGGGAGCTCCAGTTCTTTTTGTGAGGAAGAAAGATGCATCACTGAGAATGTGTGTGGACTACAGGAAGCTTAATCATGTCACTATCAAGAATAGATATCCCTTTCCACGCATAGATGATTTGGTTGATCAATTGCATGAGGCAAAAGTGTTCTCCAAGATAGACTTGAGATTAGGTTACAACTAGTTGAGAATAAAAGAGTCCGATGTGTCAAAGGCTGCTTTTAGAACATGGCATGGGTATTTTGAGTTCTTAGTCATGCCCTTTGGATTAACGAATGCCCCTTCAGCCTTTATGGACATAATGAATAGAGTCTTCAAGCCTTTCTTAGACCGATTTATCATAGTCTTTATTGATGATATATTGGTTTATTCCAAAAGTGACAAAGAGCATGTAGAACATTTAAGGATTGCCTTGGAGACACTGAGGAAGAAAGAATTATATGCCAAATTCACTAAATGTGAATTTTGGCTATGGGAAGTAGTGTTTCTTGGACATGTAATTTTAGAACAAGGAGTACATGTGGATCCAAGGAAAATAGAAGTTGTAGTTAAATGGGTAACACCTAAGAATATAGCAGAAGTGAGGAGTTTCTTGGGTTTACCTGTTATTAAAGAAGATTTGTGAAGGGCTTTTGCATAATAGTAGCCCCACTTGCCAAATTGACGAGGAAGAATCAAAAGTTTGTGTGGACAGGGAAATCCCAGAAAAGATTTGAGGAATTGAAAAATAGGCTCACAGCTGCACCAATTTTGACCTTGCCTTCTGGTAATGATGAATATATAGTATATAGTGATGCCGCAAGGAAGGGATTGGGGTGTGTGTGTTGATGTATGGAGATAAAGTGATTTCCTATGCTTCTAGGCAATTAAAACCCTATGAGATGAATTATCCGACACATGACCTAGAGCTAGCTGCCATAATTTTTACATTGAAAATATGGAGACATTTCCTATATGGAGTCACCACCAAGGTATTTACAGACCACAAGAGTCTTAAATATTTGATGAGAAAAAAAGAGTTAAATCTAAGGCAAAAAAGGTGGTTAGAACTACTAAAAGGTTACGACTTGATGATAGATTACCACTCGGGGAAAGCGAATCTAGTAGCGGATGCATTGAGTAGAAAATCTACTATGGCACATGTGGAGATAGTATACGTTCCTTTGTTGAAGGAATTAGCCAAACTTAAGGTGACATTGAGGCAAGTCGAATCTGGTTGTATATTGGCAAATTTTAGAATAAGGTCAGTGTTGAATGAGAAGATTATGGAATTAAAGGAGTAAGATGAGTACTTGAGAAAACTCAGAGAAGAAATTAAAAAGGGTAAGCCCTCTGAAATATAGATAAGAGAAGATGGATTGATGCTGGTAGGTAACAGATTATGTATTCCAGATATGTTAGAATTAAAGGATGAAATTTTTGATGAGGCACATAATGCTCCATATGCAATGCACCTGGGGAGTACAAGAATGTATAGAAATTTAAAAGAGCACTTTGGGTGGAGAGGAATGAAGAAAGATGTTGCAGAGTATGCTAGAAAATGCTTAGTGTGCCAGCAAGTTAATGTAGAACATCAAGCACCTACTGGAAAGCTTAAACCTTTGACTATTCCTGAATGGAAGTGAGAGAAGATTACAATGGATTTCTTGAAGGGATTGCCAAGGACTAGTAGGAAGCATGACGCAATATGGGTGATTGTTGATAGGCTAACCAAATCAACGCATTTCCTGCCAATTAAACAAGTAGATTCTTTGAATGCCTTGGCCAAGAAATACGTAGACGAAATAATCATACTTCATGGGATTCCAAGTTCTATAGTCTCAGATAGGGATCCTAGATTCACCTCCAGATTCTGGGAAAGCTTATAAGAGGCTTTAGAAACCAAGTTGCATTTTAGCACAGCTTTCCATCCACAGACTGATGGCCAATTATAGAGGACAATACGGATATTGGAGGCAATGTTAAGAGCTTATGTTGTAAATTTCAAAGGCTCATGGGATGATCATCTACCTTAAATTAAGTTTTCTTACAATAATTCCTACCATTCAGGAATTCAAATGGCACCTTATAAAGCCTTATATGGTAGGAGGTATAGAACTCCTACTTGTTGGGATGAGGAAGGTGAAAGGAGACTTTTAGGACCTGATTTGGTACAAGCTATAGTTAACAAGATTAAATTAGTAAAGCACAGACTCAAGGTAGCTCAAGATAGGATGAAGAGCTATACGAACATGCATAGAATGGAGATGGAATTTGTAGTTGGAGATAAAGTATTTCTTAGAGCCTCTCCATGGAAAGGAGTCTTAAGATTTGGTAAAAAGGTCAAGTTCAGTCCAAGATACATAAGCCCTTATGAGATTATTGAGAAGATTGGGCCTCTGGCCTACAAGTTAGCCCTGCCACCAGAATTATCTAAGATTCACAATGTCTTCCATGTATCAATATTGAGAAAATACCGATCAGACCCTTCACACATAGTCCAACCTTCAGACGTTCAACTAAGGGAGGAT
Organism: Erythroxylum squamatum; assembly: GCA_025629845.1. NCBI lineage: Eukaryota > Viridiplantae > Streptophyta > Magnoliopsida > Malpighiales > Erythroxylaceae > Erythroxylum > Erythroxylum squamatum. The sequence goes on from JAOTBA010026798.1 coordinate 4,248, forward strand.
TTGACTTATGAAGAACAACCAGTAGAGATTCTAGATTCAAAGAAAAAGGTTTTGAGAAACAAGACTGTGAAGCTGGTTAAAGTCTTATGGAAGAACCATACAAGAGAGGAGGCAACATGGGAGCCTTTGGAAGCCATGAAGGAGAAGTATTCACACCTTATTGTAGACTCAAGTAAGAATTTCAAGAACGAAATTCTTTAAGGGGAGGAGAATTGTTGGACCCTAAATTTATTTATTTTAGAATTTAGTCCATTAATTTAGCAAGCATAAATAGCAATTAGAATTATTAAATAGGAATGCTAGAGTTAAGCTAGAGGTAATAGGCATAATAGACTAAAGGAGTAAGTAGACATTACATTAAATGTGGAATGGTAAACTTGGAAAGGAAAAACAAAGTGGTCCTGATTAAATAAGAAAGAAAGAAGAAAAAACATGGAAAGAACAGGGGAGAAGAGAAGAATGCGTGAAATATGTTGGAAAAGCTAGGAAAGAAAGAAGGATAAACGTAGAGAAGGAGAAAGAAGAAGAAGGAAGAGGAATCAGCTTGTTTTATGTAATCTCCACCATCTTTTCTTCTTGCTTCATAGAAAAGGAATTAGAGAAATGAGTTTTGTGCTGCAAATAAAAGGAGAAAGAAGAGGACCAAGAAACTCAATTGATTTTCATGGATATTTAAACTAGGTCTTAGTTTTTCTAGCCTAGTGAAACTATGGGTAGTTAAGTCTAAGCTCAATTTTTATTTTTATTGAAGCTTTATGGATTTTCTATTGGAATATTGATTTGAATGAAAATTTGGTTTGTTTGAAGGAAACCAAGAAAATCCCATGCAAGAGCAAGAGGAAGGGCAAACTTGAGTTTGGATTTACAAGCAATTTAGGTGGGTAATATGTTTATAGTTATTGTAAAGGATGGGCTGATTTTTCTTACTTGTGTATGTGTGCTAAATTGCTTGAATTAAAGTGTTGTGATTGTTGGAGAATGCTTTAAGATTTATTATCATGTTTTGCCTTGAAAGATGTTACAACATTTTGTATAATCAAAAGAGGAAATAACATACGAAGCATGAAAGTATGAACATATGATGAAATGAATTGAGTATAAAAGTTTGCTTGTGTTTGGGCAAAAGAGATACCATTTTGTTCGTCACGTGCACATTAACTTAAAGCCTTTTCCCAGCTACCGTCTTGTGGCACATGGGCTCCTAAAAAACGAACTCATTTAGTTTATGGTGTAAAATTCGGTTTCTTCATTTCGATCCATGGGACTCTCAAGCCATTATGTTTGTGTATTTCTTTTTGATTTGTTGAGCATGATACGAAATTGAGTATTATGTTTTGATAGTTAAATATACATGATATGCTTTAAGTGATAACATCATTAACTATGAGTCTTGGATCTAGAATTGTTGATGATTTAATTGCTAGATTAAAACAAGATATAGATATACATATATGCTTGATTGTGTGTTCGTACCAATGGCTATAAATATATTAGCCACTGAGCTTCACAGCTCAACCCATTATTTTTTTTCAAGCCTCAGGTATAGAACAAGAAGGTCATTGATCCTTGCAATGCTTTGGCAAACTCCAAGATAGCTATCTTTTGAAACTAAGTTAGTCCGACTATATTGCTGAGTAGCTTTATAAGCATATCAAACATAAGCATTCATTTATATTTTGTATTAAGCTATTGATGTGGCTACTGATATGTAACTAAAGTTATGCTCAAACTTCATTTTGTTTTATTAATGAGATTAAGAGCTAAAGAAGTTTTCTTTGTACATGTTCATATTTATCTTCTTTGTTGAGTTGTTAGTAGTTGTTGGAATTGTACGTTCAAATTAGTGTTGGATAGTTCAGGTCTGGGTTGCTGATTCGAAGGTTTCGTTGTAGCGAAGGAATGACTTTGGTCGCGACAAACCTTTCCTTAGAGTGTTCTTGCTTGATCTGGTAACTTCGCCGCGGCAAGGCTAGACTTTGGTCGCGGGGAACTTTTCCCAAAAGGTCCTTGGTAATATTTCCTAGTTTCGTCGCGACGAAACATTTACTTTATCACGCCGAAGTCTGCTAGTGCTGACGCTGTTATTCCCATTACAATTTGAAGCTTTCAGTCTTCTTCTCTCATGGTATTCACTCGATCCTCTCATAATATAGACTTGTAATAAATACCGAGACCCGGTCCCAACACAAATAGACACAAATCTCACCATAGGATAAAATGTCTCATCATAGTCCACACCCTACTTTTGGGTGTAACCTTTCGCCACTAAGCCTTATAATTATCAGTTGATCCATCTGCATTGCGCTTAACCTTCAAAACCCACTTATTTCCAATGGTTTGCGCCCAACAGGTAGATCAAATAAGTCCCACAAATGATTCTTAGCCATGGATTCCATCTCGTCTTCCATTGTTGCAAGCCACTTGCTCGAAATTGGTGAGCTCATTGCTTCTTCAAAAGAAGAAGGTTCATCAGCATCATCAAAAATGCTCAAGACGGACCCTCCTTCTATTTCGAAAGGTCTATATGGAACATTTCTGCATTGGCTCATACACAATTATGGAGACTAAGACTCAGGTTCTATGTAACACCCACATACCCTCTGGGAGGATATACAAATGCTACACAAAACTAAACCAAAACATACCAAACATTTCAAAGCATTCTCAGAAACTCAAGCCATATACATTACCTTTCATTAGATGTTGTTTTTAAACAAAGCATATCAAACATATTGTACTTATCCAAATACATGCCATAATGTTAAAAGCCAACCTATATTAAGGTTATTATAAACCATTTATAGGATATTACAAACAATATCCACAAATATACAAAATATCTCATTACACTAATTGCAACCTAAAAACAACTCAAAAACAAAACAAACAGAACATTTCCAATAGAAAACACATTCTTCTTGGCCACTGTGGTTGTCTTTGTCCCAGACCTTAAACCTTCTTATCAGAACCTACACGGAGGCAAGACCACTATGCTAAGCATAAAGCTTAGTAGAGAATAACTAAACAAGACATAAACTAGCGACTATTTGTAACAGTCGCTTAACATTCACATATACTGAATCAAATCATATCAAAACAATCTTTAATTGCTCATATTGAAGACCAATCCAAACATTATGTGTCTTAGAAAAAATTATGATTCATTAATATCGAATTTTCTTGCATCGAAACAAAACTCATGAATATCAGATCACAATGTACATGTATCAGAACTTAATATGAAAACAGGATATAACTCTTTCAGATTAGAATCTGACTTGTATTAGATCAGAATATGTTTTGTATCAAATCAGAGCTTATCTTTTATTAGATTAGAACTTGTTTATATCAAAACTGAACATGTATGAGAATACAAAACAAGTTAGCCTGCTAATCCTTTTTACAGAAGTGGGTAACGGGACCAGAATAGAAGATACCATGATTGGTATCTCAGAAATAGAAGAGACTTATGTCTCAAAATTAAGGGACACTATAGCGTTGATAATCAGGGGAAGCCATAGTATTACGTTATAGGAGCAGTTGAAGACCCTTCTAGGCATGCCTATTTACCCACAACTAGGACTTGGCAGTCTTAAAATAAAACATTTACATTTCAGAATCCTCATGTAAAAGTCATATTACAAAATATATTACTATATTCCATTTTTCTCAAATTGAACATATTCATTCATATTTGATCAAACTCAACATGTCTTATAAACATAAGCATTTGCAATAATGCACCAATGGATACATTAAGGAATTACATTTTACAAGTACTCACCTAAGTTCCCAATTCACAAACATTCATAACTAACACATCACTTATATCATTTAAATCACATTTATGTTCATAAGTATACTTCATTTCTTTAATAACTTAAAAGTTTCAAATTAAATACTTGTAATTAAAATAACACCTTCCATAAGTTATTTCCTCAATTGAAAATCCAACCTATTCAACCTTTAACTAATTAATCTAATCTCAAACTAGGTTCATTACAAACCCTAATCAACTTCAATTATACCAATGTAAGGTATATTGTCCTACTATGGTTCAACAATTACATAAAACAAAGATTACCATGTTAGGCCTTGCCCACGATCGTGGGATGAGTGCCACGATCATGGACTACCCATTTTCCTGCGAGTTCTAGATCTAAACATCTTCTTTAAAATTTCAAAACACCATGACAATCCCTAAATCATGCTTCAAGTATACCTCAATTATATGCCAACTCCTCATCAATTTTATATCCAATTTTAACTTAAAATTACTCATTTGGCAACTAACAATCCATTTTCTTTCATGCAATAAAATCCATAGCAAAATCCATCGAACAAGCATCATGTTCTAGGCCTTATTATATCATCAATTCCACATATATTCTATTCCATTTCAAGTAACATAGAATTCATGTTACAACATGCCATCAAGTTAGAATTCCCTTATCTATTTAACTTTAAATTCCAACTCCAGAGAACCAACTAATCTAGCCCTTCCAAGTAACCAGCACACATCCAAGATCATGGTGCGAATCTTAGCACCAAAAAGACAGCATAGAAGATAACAAGATCTAGCTTCCTTAATGCATCATTTTGTAAAGATTCCAAGTGATGATGATCTAAAATCAAGCAAAAATTCCAGAATTTGAGAAGGAGTGAGAGGTTTCGGTGGTAAGAGTAGTGAGAAGGTAGCAGAAACACCAAATGAGCTAGAGTGATTCAGCTCTTGCTTTGCAAGGTCTCCTAACTTTGAAGCGACACATATCCTTACATAGGGTGACCTATATGGCAAACATAGGAGTGAGCCACTTGTATTTTTATCATGCTGCCAAATGTCATAACTCAATTAGGCCACTTGTCACTCAACCAATGCTGCCAAATGTCAATGCATTAGCCATGCCAAATTTCACTAACTCATAGGCTTAGTAATCCAATTTTCCATATACCAACTTGTTTTCACACTTGACATTTCTCTAGTCCAAATGTACATTTTAATACCTCAATTTCCTAATGATACCATTTAATTCCAAATCACTAAGTATGATCTATTAAACCAAAATTCAAGATCAAAACAAAATTCAAAACATATACAACTTACATTTATTTCACAATTTTAACACCTATCATATATACCTTCATGAACATGTAACATTTCAACTAGGGTATAATTTGGGGCCCTACAATTTTCTCTCTCTTAAAAGATTTTTTTCCTCAAAATTCATACCTGATCAAAGTAGTTGAGGGTATTGAGTTTTCATTGTCGATTCTGGCTCCCAAGTTGCTTCCTCGAGTCCATGATGTTGCTAAAGTACTTTCACCAGTGGTATTTGCTTATTTTTAAGTTGCCAGACTTCTCTAGCTAAAATAGATACATGCCTTTCCTTATAAGAAAAATCCTATTGGACTTGAATTTCTTGTATAGGAATATTATGTGTATCATCAGACCGATATCTTCTCAATATGGAAACATGAAACACATCATGCAACTTGGCCAAGTTTTTAGAAAGAGCTAACTGATAAGCTACTGGTTCGATTCTCTTAAGAATCTCATAAGAACCAATGTATCGTGGGCTGAGCTTACCTTTCTTCGCAAACTAAAGTATGTGTTTCCATGGTGATACTTTCAAGTATACCTTATCACCTACCTGATACTCAATATCTTTTCTTTTTAAATCTACATAGGACTTCTCCCTATTACTAGCATCTTTCAATCTTTGTTAGATAACTTGGACTTTCTCTTCAGTATCTTTCACAATATCAGGCCCAGCTATCTTATTCTCACATAATTCAGTTCAATAAACTGGATTTCTACATTTCTTACCATATAGGCTTCATAAGGTGCCATGCCAATACTAGTTTGATAACTATTGTTATAAGCAAACTCAATCAGAGCAAGATAATTATCCCAATTTTCTGAGAATTATAACACACAAGACCAAGCATATCTTCCAATATTTGAATAACCTATTCCGATTGTCCATCTGTCTGGGGATGGAAACCGGTACTGAACTTGACTTGAGTATCCAAAGCCTTTTGCATACTTTTCCAAAATCTTGAACTAAATCGAGGATCACCATCAGAAATAATAGACAATGGTACTCCATGCAACCTCACTACCTCATTCACATATATATATGCAAGCCTATCCAATGAACAATTAGGACGAACAGGCAGAAAATGAGTAGACTTTATGAACTTATCCATAATCACATAAACAACATCATACTTCTTTTTAGTAAGAGGAAGTCCAGTGACAAAATCCATAGTAATGTTATCCTATTTGCATTGAGGAATTGAAATAGGATGTAATAAACCAGATGAAACCTGATGCTCAGCTTTAACCCGCTAACATGTCAAACATTTGTTTACATAATCGACAACATCACGTTTTATACCTGACCACTAATAATGCTGCTTCAAATCTTGATACATCTTATTTCTACCAGGATACATAGTAAAGACAGTATCATGGGCCTCAAACAATAACTTTCTTTTTAGTTCATCACTATTCGGTACACACAATCGTTCTTTATAATACAGATCACCATCTTCTTTCACAAAAAAAGTCAGGTTGTTTGCCTTCCCTAGTTGCCAAAATAAGTTGTTGCAACTTATCATCAACTTTCTGAGCATCACAGATCTCTTGTCTCATGCTTGAGGACAAGCAAAAGTTTAAGTGAGAGGATGTTGATAAGTGTAAATTGCATCATGCGTTAGGGCTTGGTTTGATATGTATTTAAATGTTAACTTAATCGTTTAGTATGTGTTTAGGTTAGAATTGTGTTAGCTTGTTATTAATTGTGTTTAAGTGTTTTTTATAGATTAGTACAAGTCTTTGAGCTTAATTATTATGTCTTTGAGGTACTTTAATGTGTTTTTAGTATTTCAGGGCCAACATTGGAGAACAGAGAAGTTTCGGAGACTCTCAAGCCGAAACAACAGCCCGCGATTGTGGCACAATAGGCCATGATCGTGATAGAAGCACTGGATTCAGCCCATGATCATGACCCATATGCCATGATGGTGATAGAAAGCCTAGGACACGGCTCACAATCGTGGCCTATGTCCTATAGATGTGTAAACACTTAAAAAGTCAAGTTTTGAGGGAGTTTTTGGCCTTTTGGACCTCATAAAAACCGTAGGGCTACCTAAAACACAAAAGGTAGATAAAGAATAAGACAAAGACAATGAAGGATGTAGCACTACATTACCGCAGGGTACATACCGGAGCACCCTTAGGACATTCCAGTACATATCCTACAATAATGGTGTGCTACAATCAATCACTACATTCACTTAACATGGCATCATATATCTTATTCTCTTATGAACATCATTTTGAAATTCAAAATATTTTAAAACCCAAAATTTCCCCATTTCATTTCATAAAAACCCGAAGTTCTACAATGCGTCTTTCAATATTCCTTATATGTACATCATCAAAACCTAATACAAAAGTGTTACATGAAAGAGGAAATACACAAAATCTATCTAAGCTGTCCAAAACCCAGCTGACCGACCTTTGAACCATGACTTCACTTCCAAAATCACAAGTCTATACTGCTTGTAGAGTCTCTCAGTAGCTAGAGTCATCTCTCGGTCCTGAATAGTCAACGTTGCAATTTTGGTGAGTTTTGTGAACTCAATGAGGTAACCATCATCGATGGTTCACCCAATTCATGTAACACGTCATTAAACATAACATATATTCACATTTTCACTTAAGCAGAGGCAATTTTGCATTTCAATCAATCAAACATACTTAACAAAATGCATATGAAATGCTCATTTGACTCTTTTCCAATTATTACATTGTTGTGATCGAGTGCCTAAACTGTCCCGTATCTATTGTGGATACTAGGCTTATTGATAACTGTCCCTTATCTGATGGAGATACATGACTCATTTTACATAGTGAGCCTTTGGCTCTTAATCACTTTCTGAGCTCGAGGCTCTTTTTCACAATCTGAGCTTTAAGCTCTTTTCCGGTGGCTACTCTGGTCACAACTGCCTTTATTTGATTGTTCATTCATGTATGGAATGCATCTGTCATAATCAATCATGTCATGGAACATATAGTTCGTCACATTCACATATAAGTAGCACTTTAATAATACATTCACATATCACAGTCGTCGGGCCTTTATTGTCCGGAATCAACACATCAATTCACATTCATTCAACAATTCAAACATAATAAAAACAAACAATCAATTGAGAGAAACCGTCTCGGTTACTCACAAGTCACTCCCGAAGCTAATGCCTAGAAGATTCGGCAACGTCTGGAGGTTGACATTCTAGTTGCTCCTCTATATCACACAATATACATATATCATAATTTGCACAATTGTAAGTGTTTGTTAATGCACATGCATGTATATGAAATATGCACAATGCATGTTCATGACAATCCCGGGTAATTATCCATTTGTTTCGTCACAATATCAATCCCATATCAAAACTCACCTAGGTATAATTTATACTTAGGTTTATACCTCAATAATATCATTAAAATCACAATTCACCTCTCATTGAATCACCTTCAGATTTTTCCCTAAAACCTTATTTTTGGGTCTACTGTTTTGGATCATTTAGACAATGAAATAGATGTAATTTGATCATACTCTCTTCTAGAAAATTGTTCTCCCATCTCTTAAGTTTCTAATGACACCAAAATCTTTAAATTTGGTTCAGAATTCTGAAAATTATTCTCCCAATATTTTCGGACTGTTCTCATTTTGAAATAGTACACTATACTCAACTTCCATCTAGAAATTGAAAGTCTTAGAGATTAAATCAAACTTTGACTTCTTCAGATGATTTGTAGCCCTATGTCTCTAGTTTATTCAAATAAAAAATCATCTCATTTAGATGTCTATAGAAGAAGTTATGGTCAAAAGAACCAAGACTGTTCAGTTTGCAAATTCTCTCAGGTGTTCAAACCAAAAATCCACATTTCCATCTTTTATTCATAGTGAACAAGAAAAATAGCCCTTATTTCCATGATCATGTAATAACAATTAAATCATCAAATTTAACTCATATTCCTATTTCTCATACTGATTCCCACGATACTTACTTGTTAGAACTCCAAAATCTTCAATTACCAAGAAGCCCTAATTTTCATGCAACCACGTACATCATCCTGTAGGTGGTTTAAGCTAGGTTTTTCTTGAGGCAAAATGAATAGATAATGAAGTTGGAGTAGCAAAAGGCAGATGAAAGCAAGAGATAACTCTAGTGAAGGTTTCGAGGAATCAAAGGTCCATGAAGGAAAAAGTTGGTAGAAGATAGTTTTAAAGAAAAGACTAAGTCAGAAAGTAACTTAGTCTTTTAAGTATATAAGGAAACGTGTAATGGATCTGTTAAGTCAAGAAGACTTTATTTCTTGTATTGATTATGATGAAAGCCAATTAATAATAATAATGGAAGTGTGTATGAATTGTTTTGATGAATTTGTTAAGTGCGCAGACAAATACATGTGGCAAAATTCATCAATCAAGACGATGCTTAATTAAAAGCTAAGTAAGATGAAGTGTCTCTGATGGACAGACAAGTAACTAAGTCTAAGATGGGAGACTAAGTCTGAGATGATCAGATGAAGGAGATGCATCTAAGCAAAGCAAGGAAATCAGACGGAGTAGACGCATCCAAACAAATTGATCCAACGAAGGAGACACATCAAAGTAAGACACAGACGAAGGACATATATCGTAGTAAGACGCAGTTGAAGGAGACAGACGCATCTAAGTAAGACGCAGATGATGGACACGCGTCAAAGCAAGATGCAAACCATGCGTCGAAGCAAGATGCAGACGAAGCCGATAGACGCATCTGAGTAAGACGTAGACGATGGACACGTGTCAAAGCAAGAAGCAAACCACACGTCGAAGCAAGATGCAGAAAAAGCAGACAAACGCGTCTAAGTAAGACGTAGATGATGGACACGCGTCAAAGCAAGACGCAAATGAAGCAGATGGACGTGTCTAAGTAAGACGCAGACGATGGACACGCGTCAAAGCAAGATGCAAACCATGTGTCGAAGTAAGACACAGATGAAGCAGACGGATGCATCTAAGTAAGATGCAGACTATAGACTCGTGTCAGAGCAAGACGCAAGCCACGCGTCGAAGTAATGCATCTTGCTCTGACGCAGACGAAGTAGACAGATGCGTCTAAGTAAGACGCAGCCGATGAACAAGTGACAAAGTGAGATGCAAACCACGTGTCGAAGCAAGATGTAAAACACGCGTCACGCAACATGTCTAAGTAAGAGGTAGACGAAGCAGACAGACGTGTCTAAGTAAGATGCAGATGATGGACACGCATTAAAGTAAGACACAATCCACGCATCGTAGCAAGACGTAGAAGAAGCAGACGGACATGTCTAAGTAAGACGCAGATGATGGACAAGCGTTAAAGCGAGACACAAACCACTCATCGAAGCAAGATGCAGACAACGCGTCATGCGTCGAAGCTCGACGCAGACGAAGGAATTGAAAAATGTACTAGAACGTCATTTAGTTAGAGTTAAACTCAACTAATAACAAACGCTGAGAGATTTTAAGGATTCGTCTCTCAGACGATTTAACACACTTCAACTATACTCTAATTTGTCCTTAAATTTTTTTCTCTTAAATTCTAAAGAAATCTCCGACGTTTATTCAATATCTTTATTCTTATTTCTATCTTCCATACATTAATTACTTGCCAATTGACATTTTTTTCCTAGTACAATAATCTTCAACTCTTTTAGAAATTATTTCTAAAATTCACTAGAATTCCAATTCAACAACTATACTCTCCAATTTAATTTTCAATACAACAATTTCATAATTCTCAACATAAAATCACATCTCAAATTCAATTATACCTGAAATTATTCATGAATGCATATGTAATTATTTTTCATGTGCATAAAAATTCATTATTCACGTGTATGAGTATATCATATAATACATGAGCATGTAATGCATTTCCAATCTTTCAATACTCTTTCCTGTTTACTATTTTAGCCTCTCCATAGGTAATGGGATGTTACAAAGGAGCTTTTGCATAAGTCATTTTGGAGAGAAAACCTAGAGAGAATTGTTGAGAGATTGAGAAAGAGAAGAAGGAAGAGAGAAGTGGAGAAGAAGATGACATCGACGTACTTCCTGGATTTAGAGTTTCCAAACATCATTGCCTCCTGTCTCCATTTAGAATCATATTTCCTATTATTTTCCATTTTTATTATTTTATAGAATTGGGAATAGCAGTTTAATGATAGAATTGTGAATGTTGAGATATTCTATACTCACCATTGGGTTTTTTTAATCTTTAATTTAATAAATTATAATTGTTCTATGTTTATTAGATTTATTGTGATTGATTCCTATGATTGCATAATTCGGGAATAGACTTAGAGGCTGAATCAAATGAAAAAAAATTAAATTGGGCTAACGAGAGTTAGGTGATTTAATAAGAATGAGAAATTAATCAAATCGGTAATTGTATGAAGAGAGATCTCATATAAGTTCACGATAGTTTATTGGATAACTTCAGATCTAATTAGGGTTTCGAATAGATTGTTAATTGAGAGATTGCAATTTTCCATTATCTGATTAGGGTTTATAATTTAGGGTTAATGGTTATAACTAGAGAGAGAGTAATCAACCCTAGGATCGTCTAGGACCAATAATCCAATAATTTATAATCAATTAGGTTAGCATTAAAGATAGGTAAAAATTCCCTTTTCTCTCAATTGATAGTTCCCTTAGGTTGATTCTTAAGTGCGTGTTGCAACTGCTACTTTGTTAATATTTTTGTAATTGATTCTTGTAATTGATTTGCTTGAATTAAATTATTGCCTTAGTATTTTTACATTTTGAATTACTACGAGTTGTTTTGGCCTTAGATTTTAGGATTAGATTATCCCTTCTCATGGGATCGACACCTTAGGTACTACACAAATGACCCGTACACTTGATGATTATGGAGGTTATTATTTAGAACTTACACACATTGGAAAACCATAATCAAATAGCCTCCCAAATATTTTAAAAAGATTAATTTAATTTCTCTAGTGTGCTAGGATCTTATTCAAAATTTGTTAATAATGAGTTTGCTCAATAAACTAATTGAACTTAAATTAGGTAGATAATAATTTTATCAATTATATCTTATATAACTCCTAGATCCGTTAGGTGGAAAATCTTATCAAAACATATTTTATATGTTATTCTTAACTTTATATCTAAATGCATATGATTATGAGTTTGCCTATCCAAACCACACAAATTTAGTTAAGTATGACCTATTTTTACAAGATTAAACACATTCAAATTAAAGTAGCCTTAAGTTTGCTCAACAAACTTAATAATAAATAAAACTTTGGTTTATTCTTATAAAAATGTAAGGAAACAATCATATTCTAACTATGTACTTAATATTTTAATAAGAGATTTAATTTTGATGGTCTCATCAAATATAAATTATATGTAAAATTTCTTACATTTAAACATGTAATTCAACATGCATTTATAGCATATCCAACATAAAATTTAAAATAAAATTTATGCAAATATAATCAAATTATATACATAACTACATAAATCTGCATTTATTACAAGCGAACTACATAAACTAAGCTACAATACTACATTCATAGACCACTAGTGTTACCATATCATCAGTCATAGGTAAAGAGGGAGAGAGCAGGATATTGGAATGAATCTAAGCATGAAGAGCCAATGTAGAGAATGATGTGTTAGGTTTGTACCAAAAATATTAACAAATTCAAACTTTGTGAGTGAAGTGTTTGGATATTTAGTCTTGTTTTGGATCTTTTAGATTACTTATACCTTTATTGGGTGTTCTTTACGAGAAAGAAAATAGAGAAAGAGGAGATATAGTAGTAGATTGTTTTTGCCTTGCCTTTAGGTTATGGTTTCTTTTAAGTCAATGCTCTCGACCGAAACTCTTCCTTCAAAATTCCGAAGCAGATGGTTTCATAAACTATAAATCTTATTAGATTTCATTGTAGTTTGTAGGATTGTAAATTTTATAAGAAATAGATCTTATGTATGCTTTTTAAAACTCATAAATTCAAATATGAAAATTTCATGCTCAATTGTTTAATGTTTTCAACCTTTTCTTAATTAATTCTAAATTTGTTATCAGTGATAATAAAAAAATTATTAAAGTTATAAAAGTAAAAGATGACTAACACAATTGCTAGGAAAATTACAATAGGGCTTGATCCTGCAAGCAGTAGAATAAATACGAAATCGTTTTATTTGATTTCTCAAAAGCCAAGGTCACTTTAAATTGTATATATTGGGGTCGGGTCTCGTTCCTAATCCCAAAGCACCCATTCATGGAGATTGGGAGAGATCGTGCAAGAGACACGTTCAAACCACTCAACTGGTAAGAAAATTCAGCATTAGCGTTGGCGGGTTTGCCGCGGCGAAAGTCTAGCCTAGCCGCGGCGAAGTCACCAAATTTAGCGCAGAACCCTTCGAGAAAGGTTTGCAGCGGCGCACTTTGGGCCTTGCAGCTGCAAAACACTCAGATAAACCTAGACCACCAACATTTAACACCAAACATGCATACATTCATATAATTCTTTCAATACAACCATTTTAACAAAGAAGTTAACTATGAACATACACAACCAAAACTTCTTCAATTCTTCATTTCATTACTAAAGCAAATGAGTTTGAAAAAACTTTATTTACATAAGTCACACCGTTGGCTTAATACAAAAATACAAATACACATGATACAATCAAATGCTTATGTTCGATATGCTGCTAAAGCTACTCAAAAGTAATCGAACTAACTTAATTACTAAATGTGGTTATCTCAAAGTTTCCAATGCGCCTTGCAAACATCACTAACCTTCTCGTTCTGCACCTGAGGACTGAAAATGATGGGGGGAGCTGCAAAGCTCAATGGCTTATATATTTATAGCCATTGACAACGAACCACATAATCAACATATTGATCGCGGCTCTGTCGTGTCGATCCAGAGATCAAACCCTTGGAAGTCAAATCAAAAATAATTTAATTCCAAGGACTGCAGTATAGGATGCAACCTCGGGTCATCTCACTTAATCGGAACCTAATGAAATGGACCTAAGCTA